>PVJI01005628.1:0-94471 GCA_004026765.1 Micronycteris hirsuta
GGGGGCGCCCTGGAGCGGGAGCCCGGCAAGGAAAGCGAGTCAGGTCCCGCACGTCCCCCACCAGACCCGTGACCTGTGACCAGAATGCCCTGGCCAGGCCCTTCGGGGGGGTGTGGTCAGTATATAAGGGACGGAGGCCGGGGCCTCCATCGGTTGTGGTCGTTGGCATCGTCCGCGCGCGTCGCCCCGCCCCGCCGCCCAGGTGAGCCGCTCAAGGCGAAGGCGCAGCTGAGCCGGCCCCAGGCTGCCCTTTGGAGTTCGTTAGCCTTTTTGGCGCCCACCACGTTGGGTTCAAGTGGCTGAAGTTTTGATCAATATCTTGGATTTTTTTACTCTAGATTTGGCGTGCTTCACTGAGGTCATCATGAACTTTTTTCAACTCCTGATGAAAAAGAAGGAAGTAAGTATTTAAAGCCACTGAAAATCTTGACTAAATGTTTTTAATTTTTAAAGATGAACAGGTGGTGCATAACTATTCTGTGATATGTCAAATATTTCACACTGAAACATCAGAATATTTAACCTCAACCTGTTCTCCGTTAGCTTATTCCTTTGGTGGTGATCATGACGGCAGCAGCTAGCGGAGCGACGTCTTTCGCTTTATATTCCCTTAAGAAATCCGATGTGATGTAAGTAGACATCTGTTATTAAAACGTTATTAGCAATGTTAGGATGACCTTCAGTTATAAAATGTATGATATCAATTTCCTAGTTTTCACGCCAGGACAAGAACGTCAAATTGTGAGGTTGGAGTCAGGGCTAGAAAGCATCCTGATAACAAAGGACTATTAAATTATGATATTTGTAAAATTAGTTTGTTCATTAATTCTAAATATTTTTTCATCTATTGCCTCTCCTTCTCTTGCAGCAAACCAAAGTTTGTTGTTGTTTTTTTTACTTTAAATTTTGACATTTAACATTCTTAAATGATCTTTTGGGATATCCATCATCAAACTTAGATCATCATTTTAATGATATTTTAATTTAAAAAATATTTTATTTATTTTTTAGAGCAAGGGTAGGGAAAGAGAGAGAGGAAAGAAGCATTCATGTGTGAGAGAAATATGCCTCTCACACATCCCCAGCTGGGGACCTGGCCCCAAATCACAGCATGTGCCCTGACAAGGAATTAAACTGGTGACCTTTTCATGGGTAGGCCAGCACTCAACCCACTGACCCACACCATCCACATATTTTATTTTATTTATTTACTTATTAAAGATTTTATTTATTTTAGAGAGGGGAGGGGAAGAAGAAAGAGACAGAGAAACATCAATGTGTGGTTGCCTCTCATGCACCCCCTACTGGGGACCTGGCCCACAATCCAGGCCTGTGCCCTGACTGGGAATCGAACCAGCAATCCTTTGGTTCGTAGGTTGGCACTCAATCCACTGAGCCACACCAGCCAGGGCTCAAATTTTAAAATTTCAATTTGCTGGAAAGATCTTTCCTAATGTGGTAGGGTTTATAGATTCAGTTATTTGCAATGAATCTAATCTCGGCTGTGGATATAAGGTAAAATACTATATATTGTGGAATAGGAAGAAGAGAGAAACTTGAAACAGAGCCTGGCCCTGCGCAGGGCTAGAAGAGGCAGCGTTGGCAGGGGGGCCGAGGGCTCTGCAGTTCACCACCTGCGGAATTCAAGCCCTGCCTTTCTGTTGGTCCCAGAAACCAGGGCAGGGATATTTTTGCTTTCTGTTAGTCTGGGTTTCCACCCCTATTGCTTCTCAGCTTATGAGAATATTCTCCAGTCTAGCCCAGTAAAGGGAATTCAGATCTCCTACGCTGCAGAGGAATTAGCCCCTAATGTTTGAGCCAAACCTGTGAAGCTCCTTTAAGGAATCTTCCATCGCTTTCAGTTAACTAACAGGCGAATGCCTTAGTGTGCGGTCTGGGCCTGTCCCTAGCATGTTTATAGACCCAATATCAGAGTTGGTTTAAATTCACCTTCTTTAACGTTTAATCAGCTTCCTTTTATTTGTAGCATTGATCGAAAAAATAATCCAGAACCTTGGGAAAATGTGGATCCTAATGTACCTCGCAAGGTATTTCTGAACTTAAAAAAAATTGTTTACGTTTAGCCCAAGCCTCAGCATCATTGCCAGCAAAATAGATTTAATACCTTTCACTTTTAGGGGCTATTTAGTGTAGTGTCAATGAGAGTGCTGTAGAGGTGTAGAGGTCTAGTTCAAATCCCTGCTCCACTATTCACAGGTGATTTTAGCCAACTCAGCCTCCCTGAGGCTCTCAGAGTCTGTAACAATAATAGGGTTAAGAAGATTAAAGAAGATAAAATACATAGAGTCCTTTAACATCGTGCCTGGCCCATGGTAGGCACTCAAATATTAACTTTTATCATAATTGCAATACCTTATCTCATTTTATCCATTATTTGTCTAAATTTAATATAAGGTCTTTTGTAACACATTACAGGAGTTCCTGAAAAACAGAAGTAGCATTCACTTCAAGCAAAAGTAGCTAATATTCACTTATTCTTTTGAAACTATTAAAAAGACTTCTTGCGTTTTAAATATTTTGGAAGTAATAAACATTTAGTCTGTTAGACTGAACAATACTTAGGTCTGTCAGGGAAGCTATTTTTTTTTTAACAAAACTTTCAAATAACACAGTCTGACCTGGTAAGGACATTTATAATCTTTTAAAGCTACCTACATCTCATAGGTCCTGGGGTAATAGAAAACTTGTGAGGATAAATGAGAATTTCTGAATGTGAGTTCTTTGGAAGTCAAGGACTGTCCATAGCTCTGTCCCTCTTCCCTTACTGTATAGCTTAGATCCTTCGTACTTTTCGTGAGTAACTAGAATGAGGAAATTTTGCGTGGAGCTGGCTGTCTGCCACATCCTGCACGAGGAGCATTATGCACCCACTCACGGGGAGCGGACTCACTTTTTAAACTTACAGTTCATGTAAAGCTATGAGAAATTTAAAAATCTAGATCCCATTAAGGGAAAGTGGGGCAGATATATAAGACCATCCTCTCTGATCCTTTAACACTCAGGAATGCAAGGGGTTTTTGGAGGGATAGGGTGATATAAACCAGCCTATGTTACTGTCTTGTCCATGCTTTAGAGATGGGAAGAGGTGATCCTTTGATTACAAATGCTACAGTGATGCCTTTTCTAAAGAGGAGTGTGGACAAACCCCCAGAGGGGATGTAAAGATAAAGAACAGATCCTAATGAATTATTTTATTTTGCTTTTTTATTTAAGCTTATAACAATCAACCAACAATGGAAGTCCATTGAAGAGTTGCAGAAGGTCCGAAGGGCAACCAAATGACCAGCCCTCGCCACTTTCTTCCGAGGAGTGCTCTATGAATCTAGTACTTCCCGCACAAACTAGATGGTGCATACCAGTGTGTGGAAATGCTTCTGCTGCGTTTTTAGGGCTTGCCTACATTTTTGGACTCTGGATAAGGAATTATAAAGGTAGTGCAGCAATAACCACATAATCTAAAAATAAGTTTATTGTTGTACATTTGAATTTTGTATATTGGAATTTTGATGTTTATGATGCCCGAATGTTTTCCTTAAAGTATATAAAGATTTGTAAATTAGATTATCTATAATAAAATGCCATTTGTGCAAGATTTCCTAAAGATTAAGTACATATTTAAGTGGGAGAAGAAGTCTTACTGGAGAAAAACACCTTTAAAGTATAGCACTTCACCAGCCTGTGAACCAAAGAGTTGCCAGTTTGATTCCCAGTCAGGGCACGTGCCTGGATTGCAGGCCAGGTCCCCCGTGGGGGTGCACAAGAGGTAACCACATATTGATGTTTCTCTCCCTCTTTTCCCCTCTCCCTAAAAATAAATAAATAAAATCTTTTAAAATATTAAAAAAATAAAGCATAGCCCTTCATATTTTAATTAATATTCAGAAAAAATTTCTGTGTAAACTTTTCTTCCAAGTTTATTCATCCACCAGAAATTTATCAAGCACCTACTGTTAGCTTGGCACTCATTGTTCAGGTGCCGGTGAGATAAAGCAATGAACAAAACCAAATTCTGGAGAGAGATGAATAAAAAAGGTGGTGAGCGAAGGACAACGAAGAAGAGATGGGGCATGAGGCCTGCATAAGGACCGCACCGGGATTCTGGTGGAGCATAAGAATGTGAGGTATGCTGAGATCGGCCCTACAGAGACTCCTGTGACGGTTGTGCAGAGGAGGGTGAACAGCACCTACAGGGGCTGGGGCCGCTCTCTGCTCTGGCCAGTGGCGACCTGGACACCAAAGATGCAGCCAAACCCAGCCTGCCCTGGGTTCCCCTTGGACTGTTCCAGAAAATTGCTTTCTGATAACTTTTTTTAAACAATTGAGATATAATCCCCATACCATAGTATTCATGCACTTAAAGTGCACAATTCAGTGGTTTTTGGTATATTTTACCACCACTTCTACCATCTAATTCCAGAACATTTTCATCACCCCACAAAGAACCCTGTACCTATTAGCAGTCATTGCCGATTCCTGACCCCAGCTGTAGGCAAACGCTAATACAATGTATCTCTATGGATTTGCCTATTCTGCGCATTTTATATAAATGAAATTACACATTGTGTGGCCTTTGCGTCTAGCTTTTTAACTTAGCATAGTGTTTTCAAGATTCATCCATGTTGTGTCACATACCAGTATTTAATTTCTCTGTATGACTGATATCCCGCCGTACAGATGGACCGCATTGTGTTTGGCCATCGGTTGATGGGCATTTGTACTGTTTCTGCTTTTTGGCTTTATGAACAGCCATGTCCAAGTTTTTGTGTAGCCATATATTTTTACTTCTCTTGGGTCCATACCTAGTTTTATTAACTCTTTTAGATAAAGGTGATAAATGCTTTTTTCTTAATTTCCCTCTGAATTTAATAGAAATTTAAGAGAAGGGCTAAACTCTGATCACCTTCATAACAATAAAAACGAACTAGCTCTTGCTGGAGGCCTGGCAGTTCTGAAAGGGTCAACGCAAGGCCTCAAGCATTCCCATTGGTCACTCCTCATCACCTCGAGTTTTCCCGGGTAAAAGTCTCCAGTGGTTGATTTCAAGGAATTACATGTGCCAGTTAGGAAGCACACTTTGATGTGCTTAATCTCCTGAAGTGCGATACAATAAATACCATTTAGGCAAATCAGAATGAACAGTTGTGATGGCTGGCCAGCTAGGAGAGCGGATTTGTGAGGGCTGACTGAGACTTTCAACTTGAAAACGCAAACCTGCCTGAAGTGCGGTGGTTTTAGGGGTGAACGTGGTGATGGAAGGGGCTGTGCAGGCAGCTGGGGAAGGAGAAAGGCCAAGACACTTTAATTTCAGAAGATTTATTTTATTTTTGGCTGTGTTCTTAGCATTTTTCCCAAATGTTTTATTTGAAATGTTTTCAAATATGCAGAGTTGAAAAATTAGTACAAAAAATACTCACATTCTTTATCAATTAACATTTTGTCATATTAGCTGTATCTCTGTATATTATGCTTTCTTAAAATGAATTATTTGAAAATAAGTGACAGACATCATAAAGTTTTTATGCCTAAGGGAAAGGACATTCTAACTGACAGTAATGCCATAATCGTCTCTAAGAAGCTGAACATTCTTTCAGTAATATCACCTCACAAACATTCCACTCACATTTTCTCTAACTGTAATGTCCTTTGTGACTACTGTTAAGTCCACGGTCCAAGGTTCCCCCATTGCGCTGGCTGTTATGTGGTTGTCGTGAATACTTGAGGCAGATGTGGTTGTGAAAATAACCCCAAAGAAGCTTGTGTCGAACCGCTACCTCTTCAGAGTTTCATCTGGATAAGATTCTCTTGGACTGGGAACTTAAAAAATTTGAAATATGATAACATTTTCATGAAATTTGAATATTTCAGAAACTGTACAATTATTGAGCATTCACTATGTGGTGGGCATTGTGCTGGCCTCAGGGACCTGGCGTAGGAAAGGATGCGTTTGAGAGCGACTGACGAGAAGATCTCGGGGGTAACTGCATGTGGCTGGGGGAGTCCGCATGGCCCCGAGGTCTCTCACCCGATTAGCTGGCAGGTGGTGGTGCCAAGACAAAGAGTGTGGGAGGGAGAAAAATGGGGACTGATCAAGGGAGGGGTGGATAAGGAAGGAAATGAGTTGGACTTTGGAACACTTACGTTGGAGAGCTATCTGGGTGGATTACTTCTGGAGAACTCCAAAGGGGAGTGAGCTGCAGGCAGTTCAAGGGGTGGTGAAACCAAGGGCTTAAAAGAGATTGCCCACGTAGGTGCCTCTAGCTGAAGGTAAGAACCACACACACATGCCCACATAGATGATCTCACTCCAGAAAAACATAATAATAATTATATATTTGGTATACGATATAAAAATGTATCCTTAGAAACAGATGTCCGCATCTTAGAAATCACTATATTAACACAAGCACATTACATATAGTTTCCCATTAAAAAATGATGTGTGTTTGAATAAGGAAAAAGGGTAAAGATTGTACCTAAGATTGTGGTGAGTGGGATTAGTGTTTCTGGTGATTGTCCCTTAGCATGCCTTTCACCCACGCTTAGAAAGCTGCCTCAGGTAATTACAGAATTTCTAGAAACTAAGGCTTTGGTTTTGGTTTTTGTCTTGGCGGTGGTTTACTGTATTATTTGCCTGTGTGCATACTGCTTTAAAGTGAAAATTAGAATAAAATTAAGGAAAACCCCAGATTTTATAACTATTGCTCCTTTACCTTGTATGACTAATATAACACATATATAATAAAATGCTACTTATTTGGAGGGTGGGCATACTGTTCACAGAAATTAAACTCCACTTTTTGGTGTTTACATCAAGTAACACATGTGGGTTTTTCCCTAGTTGTGTGTCATGGTGAAGTTCAGACTGCTCCTCGGCGTTTGTGAAGGCAAGTTAACCTGACATGTTATTTTATACTGACTTTGCTTATCTGAATTCTCCCTATCAACATAAGTGAGAAATGGATTCATAGCATAAGGCAAATGTGGCCTATTGTTTGCTTGTTATTCTAGAGGCAAGTTCACTGGGTCAACCACTGAACATTTCTCAAATTTTAATTGTTTCAGACTTGACTGAAGTGGCACCATTTACTTTTAAGTTACTTTTGAAATCAAGGTATAATTTGTATGTAATAAAATGAGCAGGTCTTCATTTTCCACTTAGAAGGATTTTGATAGTTACTATCTGCACCCATTAAACCATTATGCAGAAGAAGTTACTGAGCATTTCAATCACCCCTGAAGTTTCTCTTGTGGTAACATTTAATTTTTAAATTAAAAACCACTGAATTGTGTACTTAAAGGGGGTGAGTTTTGAGGTATGTGAATTGTACTTCAAAGAGAAAAGAAAAAAGAACCTGCTCCACATCCACTTGCTATCTCACCTCAACAAGTAACAGGCTCACATGAATTTTCCCTACCATCTGAAGTAACCTCCTATCCTATATGTTGCAGTTGATTTAAATTTTTCCTAAAACAGGAAATTGGAAGCTGCTGAGGATGGTAGGAAACGCACTGAGAAGACCAGCTGGGCTAGGGCTGGTCATTCAGTCTGTTCATGTGGGGCCAACGAGTAGGTTTGTTGTGAGAGAACAAGCAGGGGCCTCCACGCACTGGGTTTCCCTCGTGTCTGAGTGACGCAGGTACTGCCACCCACAAAGGAAGGCAGAGTACGGAGTTGCCATAGCAACAAGTCTATTCCTGCAATAAAATCTCTCTAGAGTAAGAGGGGGACGCCTGTCCTGGCCTGGCCGCCCTGGCTGCCTGTTCAGCCACACTGAGCCTGGATGCCTGACCCGAGGAGCAGTGGATTTATCAGCTGTGTGGGTAGATCATCCGCATTTGTGAGCATCGTTTCTCTGCAGAGGTGACCGTGGCCCCGCCCACACCGGGACAGATGGCAGTGGTTCTGCCTGTAACAAACAAATCTTACATGAATTTAGCTTCACAGTTTACACACGGGCCAGGAGCAAGTGGGCAGGTCAGAACCCGACTCCAGGCTATCAGTCATGAGCTGGGGGATCTGGGCAAGTTTGCTAACTTCTTGGAATTTATTTTGCAAAGGGGGTTCATCTCAGAGGCAAACCTCTGAGGCAGGTTAATATTTAGAAATATTTTCAGAGATATTTCATTTCTGCACTACTTCCTCATTGCTCTTCCTCCCGCCAGCTGTAACCCAGGAGCGCAGCTCGCCTCGGGGTGAGAGCTAGATGCAAGAGCAGTCCGACTCCACGTGCAGTTTGGTCGAGCGGCAGCGGCAGCATCACCCAGGAATGATGCGAATTCTGGGACCACACCCAGACCTACTGAGTCAGAACCTCGGGGGCAGGGGGAAGCCCAGGATTCTGTGTGTGTCTGTGTTGAATTCTTTTTTAAAAAATTTTATTGTTATTCAAGTACAGTTTCTGCCTTTTACCCCCACCTCCCCCCTCACCCCAGCCATCCCCACCTCCCTCCCCTGATTCCACTCCCCTCCTCTTGGTTTTGTCCATGTGTCCTTTATGGTTGTTCCTGAAAACCCTTCACCCTTTTCCCCCCATTATCCCCTCCCATCTCTCCTCTGGTTACTGTCCATTTGTTCTGAATTTCAATGTCACCGGCTATATTTTGCTGGCTTGTTTGTTTTGTTGATTAGGTTCCACTTACAGCTGAGATCACATGGTAGTTGTCTTTCACTCCCTGGCTTATTTCACTTAACGTAATGTTCTCTAGTTCCATCCATGCTGTCACGATGTGCAGGAGCTCCTTCTTCTTTTATGCTGCATAGTAGTCCATTGTGTAAATGCACCAGTTTTCTCAATTTATTTACTGATGGGCACTTACATAACCTCTTCAGGCTATTATGCATGGCAAAAGTTTGAGAACGTCTAGAATAAAGAAGTTTCCATTTTGAGGCTTCCCATCCCTCACTGAGGTCACAGCCTGAAAGCATTATGCACATGTATGCAGCGTGTGGGGCGAGAAAGGGTTTTCTTTCGGGGGACAAAGTTTGGGAAACGGGACACAAGAGTTTATGTTCTAAGCCACGGAGCTGGGAAGAACTTGTGATGATATAGTAGGTGACCATTTTTATATCCAAAAGGAGAAACAGCAGGAAGATCAGTAGGAAGGAGAGAGGAGGGGAAGGGGCTGAGACCTTTGAGGACCTGCAGTGTTTTCAGTCTCCTCCCGAAGACCCCAAGTGGCGTCCATTTGATGAGGTTTTACTGGGTTGGTCGCTCTCCCCAGAGCTTGAGGTGACAGAGAAGAGGCACCGTCTGAGGCACAGGTCTGAGGAGAAACGCCGGGGCTGAGAGGCAGGCATAGGGCCACGGGCACCCCAAGTTATTGAGGGAGTAGAGATGGAAAGAAGCCAGTCAGGAGAGAGAGAGAATAGAGCAAAAAGCCAGAAAGCAGCTGAGGTGGGGGAAACACCACACGTCCAGGGCCGGAGGATTATCAGGAGCTAAGAGCCCTGCAAAGGGGAGAGGTCGACAGGCAAAGCGTCAGACAGACCGGTCATCCATGGCCTATTTCCTCATTGTTGACAGTTTTGTTTTTGTGCTTCCACCGGCTGGTCTGAGGGTCCCGCCACCAGGTCTGCCCTTGACCTCGCCCTGCACTGACCTGAGGGAGGGTTCTGCCTAGGGTTGCCCCCTGTGGACCTGCAGAGGAGCTGGCTCAGAGCGGGGCATCCCCTCAGGGTCCCAAGGCCTGGGAGGCGTGGGCTGCAGGGCTGCAGCGTTGGGCAATCGGGTGTATCTGTCCCTGCTGTCCCTGGAGCACTGCCTCATTCCTTCCCTCCCTCCCTGAAAACCACCTCAGCCCCCGGGGGAGGTCAGTTTCAGTTTAAGCCGCTTTGTCTGAACAACAAAATTTCTCTTTCCTGTCTACCGGAAAACTTACACCAAAAAGTTTGTTGAGCTTGGCATTCAGGACTGGGCTGGCAAGCGATGTGGGTTTTCCTCTTGCCCTGCAGGACCGTAAACAACCCAGGCAGCCAGAGGTGCGTGGGCTCCTTGCTGAGCAAACTCTGGAACGTGGCCTGCAGTGGACAGTGGAGGATCGACCTGGAAGCCTCCCCGTCACAGAAGCTTTCCCTGACCCCTCTTGCCTGTACTTCCACAGTCCTGTGGTCCTCTCCTCCACTAACCTCATCACGGCGCCACTTCCCAAACGCACATCATTTTATGGGCATCTGGGAAATTAATCTCTTCTCCCGCACAGCTGGGGCTCCAGCAGGAGCTCTTCTCGCTCCCCATTGACTCGCTAGCAGCCGGCACGTGCCTGGTCTACAGTAGGCACTCATATTTGTTGAATAAATGAAAGCTTAAAAACCTTGAGATTAAGCATGTCGGCGGTCAATTATGGCACGAGTCTTTGCAAAAGGACTCGTATCTGGTTTAATCATTCAGAAAACGCTTAAGGAGCATCTGCCATGGGCCCGGTAGGGAATACGGGTGTCGCTGAACGCAGGTCCGGCTGCCTGCTGCTACAAAAGCTGGTATTTGAGAGGCAGGTGCTGATGTAAAGGCAAGTGGTTTATTTAGATGAGACTCATATCTCAAAGCCCATCTCCTTGGGAAGATGGGGGGCTCATGTCTCAGAGCCCACTTCCACATCTCAGATGAGGCAGAGGTTTTCCTAAGGAGGGAGAGGGAAACAGAACAGGGAGATCAAGGGAGAGGGTTGAAAAGCTCTCTACGTGCAGACGAGCACTGTCCATTCTGATAAGGCAGGTGAGGGTCTCGTGTGCATCACCCTGGTTTAGTCATCCTGGATTCACGTCATCCTGATTTTATGGTTGAAGTTCAGCAAATCTCCCAGAGCTGGGATGCCTGAAGACCAGTCTGTATCTCTCGCAGGTACTTCATAGGGTTCTCCTACAATCATGCTGTCTATCTACAGCCACACATTAGTCAGAGTCAGCGCTGACAGACACAATGTCAGAAGAACGGTGGGGTGGCTTACAATTTCCTACTGTTAAAATTTCCCACTGGTACATGTGGAAGGGGCTTACATGAAGGTAAAGAAAACAGGATCTCTACCCTTCAAAATAAATACAGGCTATGGCACCTCTGGTGTCTCATCCCATTGTTCTCCCCGTAAAGGGAAATGTTTCTCACGTGGTCCCAGAGTGATGAGACCATAGGACACATCCTGGCCCCCAAGATTACAGCAACAGGTGTGACCACCCTAAGTGATGGCTCACATGGTAAGGCGGGCTGTGAACTGTCTAGTCTTAGACTTGGGAGGCAGGAAGCTTTGCCACTGGAGATCTCAGAGCTGGCCATACGAGTCCGTTCGCCCTGGACACCTTACCTCGAACTCAGCTCTGCTGACTGAGGGAGGAGCCCCAGGCTCTCAGCATCTGAAAAGCTGGGGAGGACTCAGTGAAATGACACAACAGCTCTGTGAGAACAGGAAGTGCAGGGCATCCAGCCAATGAGGGAAGCGTCTTGTGTACCCGCCCCCTCCCGTGTACACCGTACTGCCAACCTGCGTCCCACTGGGCTCCACCCCCGCCCCCCTCCGTGCTCCTGAGAGGGTGATGCTCCCCTGGGCCAGAGAGCTGAGGCCACTGTCTGCTTTCAGTGCTGTCCCTGAGACACTGGCTGCCACGTAGCTTGGTTCCACTGGCTCTGGAGATCCTTACTGTCCCTCAGAGCCTGCACCTGTGCGGGGCCCAGGGCAGCAGTCAGACGGTGACGCTGGGGCTTTCTTCCTGCTCTGCGGGCTCTGCTCCACGGCGCCTGCCCACTGGGATCTGCGGGGTGCGTGGTGGTTTCCAGTCTCTACCGACTCATGCCAGGTCCACAGCCCACAGGCTGCCCACCCAGGATCCTCCTATGAGCTGTCCTCACTGTGACACAGACAGCTTGGCTGTCCTCACTGTGACACAGAGCTCGGCTCCTCCATACTGAAAGCTGGGCAGGGTTCTGGAAAACCCACGGCCCCTTGCGTGGAGCCATGGAATTTCCCCAGGAAGGTGTCTGTGGCAACTGCAAGGCCGCAGGAAGGTCACAGCTGGTGAGATGCCAAGAGAATTGGAGGAAGCAAATCCCTGCCCACACTTTCTGGAGCCCCTCCCAAGGGGACAGGAAAGGTCCACGCTTCCACAGGCAGAGAGCGTGTCCGCCGCAGGTGGGTCTCACCTGATGCATGTGACACCGGACGCCGCCATTCCCAGCAGGCGCTCTCAGCCGTGGCTGTGCCCCAGAACCCCTGGCGCCCAGGCTGTGCCCCGGAGTGACTGCATCAGAACCTGCGGGGTGGGCCGGGGTGGGCATCAGTGGTCGTAAAGCTCTCCAGGTGTTTGCAGACAATGTTGAGGGTCACTAATTAAGAAAAGAAAACCCTTACACAGGCATACCTCGTATTGTGGGTTCCGTTCTAGACTGCCACGAAAAAGCGAGTATCACGACAAAGAGAGCTGTTATCTTTCTGCTGGTGAAGGGTCTTGCCTTCAATTTGTAAAAAATTTTGGAACACAAATGAGGTGTCCCTGTGGCAGGTCTTTCTGTCTGGGCATGTGGGACCCATCTCTGTTACTTACTAGTTGTGCCATTGAAAGTCTCTCCACTTCTACAAGGGCCAATTTCCTTATCTGTAAAGTGGGAATAATAACGAAAGTGCCCACCTGTAGGGCCAACGTAGGATTAAATAAGCTGACCTGCTTATAACAGCTGCGGTCCCGCAGTGCTGGCCATTCCCTTAGAACTGGTGTTCTTCGCTGCCTTGCCTGCGCCTCCAGAACACGACTCCTGCTCCAGCTCTGAGGCCCCAGGACTTACGGTGCACCGTGCTTGCACAGAGCGACGCTCGATAAACATGTGTGGAATAAGTGAATTGGAAGGGGATCCTTGTGTAATGTTAAGACTTGCTCTAATTTAGTTCTGGAATAAGTCCAGAGTCCATCCATATATTGATTTTGCTTGGCAATTTATCCCCCCCCTTTTTTTGAGTGTCTATGATATTCTGAGAATTTGAAGAGTTGAGAGTCATGGAGGAGTTGGGGGTCTAGTGGGGACACAGATCCATGACCTTGTATTTTGTTTACGATGCTGTGGAGTTGGCACAGAAGCATTCAGGCACACTGAGGAGGGCGGCTGTTGTGTGGAGAAGCAGAGAAGGGCCTCTGAGGCGGAGGGAAGAGACCCTATGAAGCCGAGAAGCCCGGAGGGTGTGGTGCGATGGGAGGATGGGGCGATGTGGCGGGGGTCAGAGCGGGGTACTGAACGGTGGGAGGTGAGGCTGGGCAGGCAGGTCGTGGCCAGAATGGGAGAGGCTTCAGGGCTGGGCTGAAAGCTCTGGGCTTTCTCCTGCCAGCCGGGAGAATCCAGTCATGTTCGTGAGCCAGCAAGGTAAACAGAGCACACCTGTGCTTGGTTTCCTTCGAGGCTGGCCTGGCAGACACTCCTTGCCCAGGTGAGTCTTGACACCCATCATGGTGCTGTCCTCCTCCCAGATCCTGCCTGGGAGGGGCCTGTCGAGCAGGGTCAAGCTCTGTCCCCACTTCTGGGTCAGAAGGGCAGGTGAACAAGAGTGGGTGTGCAGGAAGGTGTTTGTAGGAGGCACAACTTTCCGGTTTAAACCAGCTGGAAAATTGGGGGCAGCTCAGGAAAAACAGGTGAACAGCAGGGCTAGTGGAAGGGCCCGGGGCTGACTGAGTCAGGTGACCGGTGTTTTCTGTTTGTTCTGTTCTAAAGCACTTCCTTCCCCCTCAGAACCCCAGTTCCATCAGCTGTAAAATGAAGGGGGTGGACCAGGTGATCTTCCAACTGTATGGTTCCAAGAAATGAGGAAGCTCAGGGCAGCAGTGTGGGATTTTGTGGATAAACTGCTGAGGGTGGGGCCACCCAGACAGAATGAAGCCTCAGACCTGGCGGCCCAGGCAGCCTCCCCTTGCCCTTGCCCTTGCCCAGGTGAGACTTGTGGACATGGGAGGTGGGGGAGTGGACTTCCCCCAGACCCAGTGGAGACAGTTCCAGATTCCTGGCGGGGCTGCCCTCGGATGCAGGTAGGATCCCCTGCTACCCGCCACCCCCACCGCCGCAGCCCCGACCCATCGGGGGTGCTGCGCCTCTCTCCCCAGCAATGTGCACCCCACAGGAGCCAAGGGCAGGAGCAGATACCGGGCTCCAGGGGGCAGTCGGTCGGTGAGAGTGGGAGGTCGGCCGGGGCTTCCGGCGAGAGCCGGGAGGAAAGATGGAAGCCCCGGCAAAGACGTGGGGGCAGCTGGGTCCACCTCACCTGGGCAGCCACACCTCAGTCCCGCGACCTGGTCGCCAGCCCCTCCGCACACGCTAGTCACAGTCACCCGAAAGCCCTCAGGTTCACACGCGCGCTCGTTTTAAGACGCATTTCTCTGCCTTTATTAGCACTCAGCTCCAGGGTTTTCTGAGTATGTGAAATCGATGTATACGCCTTTATAATTAATTTTTAAAAAATGCAAATGCGCACACATGGATGAAGAGCGCCTAGGGGTCACTCGCACAGCAACACTGACGGAGGGTTACAGAGCCGAGGCCCCTGCTAGGCCTGGAGGACACGGGGCCTGTCCTTGCTCTCACAGCGGTGAGAGCGGGATCCCATGGGACCACCGGGGGGGTCAGGGGGGACCTCCAGGAGTAGAGACACCCCCGAGGGAGACCTGCAGGGCAGTGCGGGGGCGGGAACAGTGTGGGCGGAGCCAGAAGGCAAGTGCTGCAAACAGTTGATGGTGGTCAAAGCGGGAAGTCCACAGGAAATGTTCCTTCTGCGCTCCTGGAATAGTCATTTGCGTAAGTGCCACTTAACATACGCATCCCCCGCTAGACCCCGAGCTGGAGGAGAGGCAGCCCTGTGCATTATGTTCTCGCAGGATTCCCGTACTTGCACAATGCCTGGCACATAGTAAGCGTTCCGTTCAATTGGGGTTCAGTGTACACATAAATGAGAACGAATTCTGTGTTAACGTGAGTTCAATCAGAAAGGTCTGTGAAGCCATGCTAACGAGTTTGGGTGTTACCCTGAGGACAACAGTGACCACAGAAGGTTTCCAGTAAGGGAGCGACTTGGTCAGTTTTGGGCTCTGAGAATCCCTTTTTGGCTTTGGTGTGGAGAATGGCTGGAGACAGAGTCCAGGTAGCAGAGGGTGGTGACTTCAACTCCAGCCATGGCTGTGGAGATGAGGGTTCTGCACAGATTTGAGAGTTTAAGGCAATGTGCTCAGGGGTCCAGGGAGTGGGCAGGTGGATGCAGGGAGAGAGGGAGACTGAGGCACAGGGAGAGTGCTGAGTCTTCTGGTCTGGCAGGCTCACCACCACGGTCCTGTAGGACTGTGCGCATACTCACCGTGGTCCTTACCTCGGGCCTTTGTTGGGATCCATCCTCTCTATACTGACCATCCCCTAGCAAGCATGAGCCCTGAGGGGCTGGCCCTGGTCACCTTTGCGTCCCTCCTGTCCAGCACAGCGCCGGGCACATAGCGACTGCTCATTAGGTGTTTAATGGCTGAAATTCTCATGGGAAGTTGTATGTAAAACTTAAAGTGTGGGTGATATTATTATTTATTAAATACAGTGTCACAGGCATCTTTCAAAACATCGGTCACATGAAATAAAAAATCATTTGTGGTCAGAGGCTTGGGAGGTGGGGTATAGGCGCAGGAGGGGTGTGGGAGGGGAGGGAGGGGGCTCCCCTGAGCTGGGAGGCCTGCCGACCAGCAGGCTGGCCCAGCTCAGCGTGGCCTCTCCCTGGGACAGGAGCCTGTGGGAGCAGCAGGTTTGGAGGACTAGGTGGTAAGTTTGGGCACCTGTGGGACCCTGCTCGAGATAGAAATTGATGTGTCACCAGCAATAGAAGATTCTGGAAACCTGAGCTGTGAGTGAGAAGATGCAGGGTGAGTGTGTGGCAGGATGTGGGGAGGAGGCCCCAGAGAAAAGAACTTTTGCAGAGGGGACAGAAGAGTCAGGGAGGACTGCGGGCACCTCCAGACAGTGAGGCCGGTGACCGCCTCTCTGTGCCCCCTCCCTCCTCATTATCCCGTCACTGTTCTCAGGGAGAGGCACCAGCAGGGGAGTTTGCGCCGAAACCCCAGCTTCCAGGGTTCGAGTGTGGGTGCGTGGCTCACTTCCCTTTGTGGTCACCAGAAGGCAACATTCTGTGGTTCCCCTGCGTCTTCACAGGCTGGCCTCCTGGACTGCCATGCTCGCTCTTCAGCTCGGTCACGTGTGTTACTTCTGCTTACAGTATTACCCTGTTACCCTCCACACCCTGGCTTTTCTCCCCTGAATTTCTCCAGATCATCTTGCCCACCAATGAGTGAGCCAGGCTCTCTCTTCCTGCTGAGCCCAGGGGCGTGGGAAGTCAGGGGTATTGGCCAGTTTCCTCCCTGCTTCGCCTTGCCTCTCACCCTCTGGTCTGGCTGAGAAAAGGTCCAGAGCTAGCCAAGGTGGAGGGTGGAGGACACCCAGGGCTGGCTGTCCTCCCAGCCATGGCACAGCCGGGCAAGGTCTAGTGTGTGCTGTCGAGTGGAACAGGAACTTGGGGCAAGAAGCCCTGATGGGTAGCGTTTATTGTTTTCTGTGGTGTGAATATTCCCATTGTGACCACTTCCAGGCGGCCAACAGTGAGTCCCTAACTCAGAACTGCGATAGCATTGGGGTGGCCAAAAAGTCTGTTTAGTTTTTTCCATAAAATAAAAGACACATTTTTAATTTTCACCCACGACTTTATTGATTTGGATATTTTGAGTATGTCGGCTGTCTTCTAGTGGGCAGAGGCCAGGGGTGCTGCTGAACATCTTCCAATGCATCAGACAGCCCTACAGCAAAGAATTATTTGGCCAAAGTGTCAATATACCAAGAAACTTCACAAACCACTTTTGACACGTTTGATCAGTCATAGCACCTTCTGCATACACTGCACAATTTTTTTTTGCATTTCAGTTGCATTTTTTACCTTTTTTTGAAATAATAAAACACAGTGTGCCAAAAATGTTGCATATCTTCTTCCATCTTCAGTATTAAAACGGCTGCACAAAAAATTCACCAATCTTGACAAGCTTTTAAAAAGTGCATGCTGATATGACAGCTGTCACAATGCAGTTTAATAAAACTGTTTCGACTGGTGTTACAGACAACTAAGCACTACTAGAGCCAGCTTATGGAAAAACCTAAACGAACGTTTTGACCAACCCAATATTTCCTCCAGGCAGAAACAGTAGGTATAGACAGCTTCAAGACCATATGTAATTACAAAATGTCATTAAAAAAAAGTGGAAGTGATGCATTTTGAGTATTTTTTAAAAATATACCTTGTTTTCTTACAAGGTTTAATGATTTACGTTTTAAAACAATGGCTGCTTAACAACTAAGTGCTTTGCAAAGTTCCTGAAACTTGAACAGTTAGCTCTTGCAAGCACCGTGGGCTGGCTCCAGCAAACTGAGGAGTGCCACCTGGGCCAGGAGGAAAGGGTAGGCGCCAAACCCCTAGTTTAGGGGACGGCATTTACACTGATGAGCACGCTCACCTGGCGTCCTTTCCTACCTGGCTTGGGGCACTGTCAGTCTGTGGCAGGGGATGGGCAGCAAGCCTCAGCATCCCCATCTGTAGTCACACCCAGGAGAAGCAGAGCCTGGCCCCGGGCACCTCCTGCCAGGCAGACAGGCACTTTCCTGAGCCTGCCCAGGCCCCAGCCTGTGGGCGTCTACCCTGGCAGCCCCCAAAGCCAGGAAGCTTTAGTGGTGCAATGTCTTTGGCTTTTTGAAGGTGTGCAATCTGGTGAGGAACTTCCACATAGCTCAGAAAGTGGGTTTACCCAATCATCCCCAATGAAGAAAAGAAAAGCAAACAAAGCCTCTTTCTGAGCCTTTATTTCCATGGGCTGCAAGGGGTGGGGGCTAGTGCTGGGTGTGAACACAGGTGGGACAGAAGAGAGCTTCAGGGGTGCAGCTCAACCTGGGGTCATTAATGAACAATGGGAATGAAAAGCACCAAGAAGTTCATTTGACACATTTTAAATGAGCCAGTGTTAGTGTTAGGTCTTCTGGACATCGGAAGTGGTGACTCAGAACAACGAAACTCCAGCTTGCTGTTCTTGCTGATGACCACGGTGAAGATTACCTTCTACACACATCCCAAAGATGCCTCAGGCCCTGGTTTGTGTCTTTCCTTCAAATAGAGTTTCCTTTACCTTGCTCATAATCACAGTGAGCGGGAGCTAACTCATCACACCTGGCCCCTCCTACTTCCCTCTTGGAGTTGTTACCTCTACCTATAGTATTGGGGTGGCCAAAAAGTCCATTTAGATTTATGCACAAAATAAGAGACACATTTTTCATTCTCACCAAAAACTTTATTGATTTGGATATTCTGAGTATGTTGGCTATCTCCTGCTCTTGGCTTCTAGTAGGTAGAGGCCAGGGGTGCTGCTAAACATCTTCCAGTGCAAAAAGACAGCCCCACAGCAAAGAATTATTTGGCCAGAATGTCAATAGTACCAAGAAACTTCACAAACCACTTTTGACACATTTGATCAGTCACAGCACCTTCTCCATACAGTGCACAAATCTTTCTTTGCATTTCAGTTGCGTTGTCACCTTTCTTGAAATAATAAAGCACAATATGTTGAAAATGTTGCTTATTTTCTTCCATCTTCAATATTAAAATGGCTGCACAAAAATTCACCAATTTTGATGTTTTTAAAAAAATTAACACTGATATGACAGCTGTCACAATACAGTCTAACAAAACTGTTTTGACTGGATTTAAAGACAGCTGAGCACCACTAGAGCCATCGTGGAAAAAACTAAATGAAATTTGTGTCCTGCCCAACACATCTGAATTCTCCCTCGGAGTCATACTTTGAGTGTGGGGTTTGTGTGCTCTGATATCTAAGCTCAGGAAGGCTAGGAATTTGTCACTCATTCACCTACTCATTCAATGGGGAGGGGGTCAGTGGAGGAGGAAGGAGGGTGGACTGTCTTAGTTGGGGGCCAGGTCAGAAGAGCATCCACCCTGAGTCTGTTACTTAGCAGAAAGAGTTCATCCACCTGGTGCTGGCAGAGCCAAACACTAGACACTGAATGCAGTGGAGAAATATTGGCTATTTTATTATGAATGGCACCACCCATGAGAGTGGGAAGGTCTGAGGTCTGTTTTCTTATCCCTCTGTCTAGTTTCATGGGAAAGTAGCCAAGGGGGCGGTCCACCTTAGGGCTCAGCGGAGAGAGGCAGGCTGCTTGCCGGTCACCTGCCGGCCTCAGGACTCAAACATGTTCACCTGCACACACCCTTTTTCCATCCCAACAAGTGGGGCTGGTTTACCACTAGTTTTCTGAGGCTCACCAAAGTCAGTTTTAAGCAACCACAAAATGTAATTAATGAAAACAAAACCAATAAGAGGGATCTGGGAAAGGCGGTGGAAAAATAGTTACACCCCTCTGACTAAACCCCTGTTTGCCTCTCCTGGCAGCCTGTGCCAGTGGGCACCTCCCTTTTGCCCAAATGTACGCTAGTTACTCTCTTCTTCAATCCACCTGCAAGTGACTCTCAGAGGGAATTTTCACAGATTCTGCTTGGTGCCCTGTCTACCTTCCCTCAGCCCCACCTGGTTTTCCTGCGTTTAGGTAAAGACCTTTTCATTCCTTCATTCTGAGCAGAAAAAGATTAATGTGTTGTTCCATCTGCATTCCATCTAGCTACATAATGGTTTAAAGTCTGATTTCTCACTTTTTAACATTGCTTGTTTGCAAAATATTTTGGCAGATTTGGGGGAAATTCAGGCACCACCCATGTTATGGCTCAGGGGCAAGGGTGAGGCGCCATCTGCTGGTCATTTTGAGTATAACAAAATTGAACTCGCATTGAGCCTCCTGTTTATACAGGTGAAAATGAATTGATATTTAAAGTTAAAGGTGGAAAAGGTGGTGTGTGCAACAACATGGGCAATAAGAAAGGATCTGTATCCAAATATAAGAGCTTTTATAAGTTAATATAAAAATTCAATAAAAAAGAGCATTATGTAATAGAGGATATATTGGGTTGGCCAAAAGTTCGTTTAGTTTTTTCCGTAATATTTTAAAAGACACATTTTTCATTTTCAACCATGACTTTATTGATTTGGATATTTTGAGTATGTTGGCTATCTCCTGCTTTTGGCTTCTAGTGGGTAGAGGCCATGGGTGCTGCTGAACATCTTCCAATGCATAAGACAGCCCCACAGCAAAGAATTATTTGGCCAAAATGTCAATAGTACCAAGAAACTTCACAAACCACTTTTGACACATTTGATCAGTCACAGTGCCTTCTCCATAAACTACATACGTCTTTTTATTGCATTTCAGTTGCGTTTTTACCTTTCTTGAAATAATAAAGCACAAAACGTTGAAAGTGTTGCTTATTTTCTTCCATCTTCAATATTAAAATGGCTGAACAAAAATTCACTAATTTTGATGTTTTTAAAAAAATGCACACTGATATGACAGCTGTCACAATACAGTCTAATAAAACTGTTTTGAATGAAGCTAAGGACAGTTACTAGAGCCAGCTTATGGAACGGAAAAAACTAAATGAACTTTTTGGCCAACCCGATACAACGGACAATGAATTTATGAAAGGTGGTCAACTTTTTATTCTTAGAGACTCAGGGAAGCAGAAGTAGTGGAACACTACATGCTCTGAAAAAAAAAAAATCTCTCAGGTAATTCAGATTTTATCCACTAGGGGGAGTTCTTTCATTTCTTTTTAATTTGCATCATGGAAATGCAGATGTAAAACCACAATGAGGTCTGGTCTTTTCGGAACGGTTAAAATGAAAAGACTGACAGGGCCAAGTTGGCAAAAATGTCAGGCAATGGGTGCTTTCATGTACTGCTGGTGGGAGTAGAAATCGATACAACATTGAAAACTTGATCAGCATTATCTAGAGACAGAGATGGGACCAGAAATGAGAAAGCCTTCTGAGGCTGGTACTGTTATTATTTTTCTTGACCCCGGGTGGTTATGTTTACTTTATGATAGCTTATCTTTGATTTGATCACTTAAAAATACACCTAACAGTTGTAAAGTAAAAAATAAAAAAATCGAAAGGGGAAAGATAAAGCGGGATTCCTGACCAGAAGAATGTAGGCAAGAGTGTAGCGAGTAGACAGAAACTCAGGAAAGGAGAAAAGCAGGTGTGGGCTGCAACCTATCGCTACATATTTCAGATTCTTCCCCTAGGGGTCTGCCCATCTTTCTTCATCCTCAGAATTCTTGCCCTATGCACGCATTTTGTTTAGACTTTTTTCCCCCTTCAATGATCTTCATAGGGAATAATAAAGGGCTGAAACACGTTCAGGGCTTTTAGGGGAGCGCTAGTGACTTTAGGGAAGATAGTTTGGTCAGATGGAGGCAGTGAAATCGAGTACTGTTCTGGTGCTTCACTTAAGAAACAGTAAACTTTGGGCTACTCTTTCACCAAGCACACATGAAATTACATAAAGTTGAGTGCTCCTAAACTATTATACTTCCATTACTTTTACACACCGGTTATCTAAAACTTTGATTGTGATTTTAACTACATTAGTCTACATTGGTTCCTTCCTGTATTGACATGTTTACTAGTTTTACTAACTATACTTAAGAGTTGTCTATGTCCTTCTATTCCTGTGATACAACCCTACCTCTGTGACTTTGGGCAAGTCACTTAACTTCTCCTGGTTTATTTCTTCATTTGCAAATGAAGATTATAATGTTCTTCAAGGTGCCACCTCCACATTAAATAATACATATAAAGGGCACAGCAGTGTCTGGGTGCAGTAAGGGATCAATAGATGTTAACGATGATCGTTCCCCCGTAAACTAAAAGTTGACTGTAGTTTGGAATGGCCGATGCATGGGAGGCAGGACAGCGGTGGTGGAGAGGATGGAACTGTGAGTGGAGAAGCAGTTACCAGATCAAAGGATTTTATGTGTCATGACCAAGAAGATGGGCTTTATATTATAGGTCACAGCTTCTCAAAGCATCTGTGATATGAGTGTGATCTTCAATCCGTCAGGGTGAGGTTATGGCCCAAGATATTCCCCCCAAACTAATATTGTTTCATTTCCTGTTAAATTTTAAAAACACATAGGCATTTTGTGTTTTATTCTATAACATGTTCAGTGGGAGGGAGGTGGCCTTCAAAGGTCAATTCTTGGTTGAATAAAATAGATGGCATTTGGGAGTAGTCTCAATCCACTTGCGAGAAAACCATGTCTAGTCATTGAGCCAACTTTTGGGGATGTCCCAGGTTCAGTATCATGGTATCTTAAAGATGAGAATGATTCTAAAATCAAATATCTATATCGATGACTAAACATTGTAAATTCTGTAATACTTTCTGTAATACATTTATAAAAATCCTGGACTTTGGAAAATATTCTTACACAAAAAAGCAAAGAGAGGATGGAATAGGCTTGTGTTCTGATTATTCTGAAGCTCCAGTCACGCCGTCACTGGTCAGGAGCCTGTTAGAACCAGGCTTCCCCTGCGGCTTCCCCAGATGAGTGATGGGTTAGTGAGCGGAGGGCCAGGAAGCTCTCGTCTCCACTACACTTCGTCGTGCCTTGGCCGAGGTCCGACATGGACTGTCATCACTGATCAGAGGCAAACATCCCTGTGACGAGGTGCCTGTCAGCAGGTTTCCTCTGGAAAGGAGGTGGGGCAGAGATATAGGGGAGGGCGGGGTCAGAGAGTCAGTCCTCAGAAAGTCAAGGGACCATGTGTCTGTCTTGTTCTAGGGCTGGCCTTGCTTTCATGTGGTCTATTAAAAATTTCCTACTTCTTTTAAAAAAAGATTTTATTTATTTATTCCCAGAGGGAAGGGAAGGAGAAAGAGAGGGAGAGAAACATCAATGTGTGGTTGCCTCTTGTGTGCCCCATACTGGAGACTTGGCCCACAATCCAGGCACATGCCCTGACTGGGAATCAAACCTGCGACCCTTTGGTTTGAAGGCCTGTGCTCAATCCACTGAGCCATACCAGCCAGGGCTAAGAATTTCCTACTTAAAAAAAAAATCCTACTCTCCTACCAAGAAATACCTCAATATATTTTGGAGAAAAACCAACCCCCACACATTTTTCCCATAGTGTCAACATTTTGTTAAAGTGAACAAAAATTGTTTAAAAAAACCCCCACAAAACAATGTGCAGAAATTGGCAAGTGAAATGCAGACAACAGGAATTTCAAAGTCTAACCAGAACAAGTTTTTGAAAAGTTGAAGACAGCAGACATGAGAGCTATTTGGTAACTTACAGAGTATAATCTTTGTTTTATTGGGTAATAACCATAGGGCAAATGTTACAGTTTATTCTTTAAAAGTCACATGAGAGCCTTAAACCACAATGCTGCTAGAAAATGATATGATTTTCGGTGATATTTCACTGAGGCTGAATTTTTAAGCCTCCTAATCTTAAACACAGGACCGACGTAGAGATGACATCTAGTCATAAGGCTTTACACTTCCTGTTTAGACTCAGTCTATTTTATAGCTCATAGCAATGATAATAGATCATAGCTGAAACTGAATCACAACCCAAAACATAATTCTACTAATATATTAAATAAAGCCAAACGTTTAGCATAAACAAAGCTTGCAAGGCTGTTAACCTTTATTTTAGCATCTGACATGAACCAAAAAAATGACACATCAAAATAGAAATAGAGCTGCATAGATAAACAACATGCAACATCTCTTTGTTTGCTACTGTAACTTAACTTTTATTACTTTTTTCAAAAATGGTTGTCTTTTCCTAGGTAACTAGGAAACTTAAAAAAACATTATTTTAAAAGCCTCACGACAAAATTTCATCTTATTTAGCAGAAAAAATGTTATTTTTCATTTGTGAGCTTTCAGTTGGCACAAACTACAGAAGGTAGTCAACATACATAATTTTTATTTCCTTCATTTTTGTCATAATGTTAGTGAAAAATTCCAAAACCAAAGGAATAAAGCTTTATGATGAAAAGCATTGTTAAACGATTCTGGTGATGGTGGTGATCTGGGTAGGAAGCTGCTTTGCTAGGGAACGTTAGGTGCAGCGTATGCTACACAGGTAATATTTGAAATCTCGCTACTCTTCTATTCCTTCCCCAAACTCCAAGGAGGATAAAGAAAAGAAAAAAGGTCAAGGGAAGAAAAGAACCTCTGCTGACTCAGGTAGCCACAGAGGTACCAGTCCAGCAGCCTCCAAGCGGCCTCTCGAAGGGCCTGCTGCATCCAGTGCGCAGCGACAGCCGTCCTGGCGGCGCCGCGTGTGGGCGGCCTTCTCCCGCGAAGGCACCGACGGCACCGGGCTCGGGTTTGCTGTGACTGCTCTGCCCCCGCAGCGTGACAGCGGCCAGACTATACATGGTCGCGTGGGTGTGGCTGCGTTTAAGTAACTTTATTTACAGACTTTGACATTTAAAGTTCATAGAATTTTCACATCATAAAACATTATTATTTAAAAAAAAATTTTTAAAATCTAAAAACCATTCTCAGTTCTTCGGGCCACACAAGACAGGCTGCAGGCAGATGTGGCCCGCGCGGTGTCATTCGCCGACCCGCCACGCTCTCGAGGCACCGGCTCTGCTCTTCGGCTTCGCGCGGTCCTCGCCCATCTCACTTTCTCAGGGGCTTCTTTCTTTCCTTTCTGCCAGGGCTGCTGGGGCTGGAGGGGCATTAGAAGTGACTGATAGAAATTAAAAAGATGAAGGTTCTTTTAATATCTTTTATCCCGTCTGATTTTTTTCAGGCTCACTTCTTAAACACCTAAGGGGGCATTGCAACCTGAGATTATAAAACTAGGTAGGTTATCTATTTCCTAGTGCCTTTCTTTTTAAGATTATGTTTTAAGGCCTACTACTATTACTGAATCAATTAAAAAACTTGGAAATTTAATTTAAGGGACTGTACATTTCTATTTTTTAATAAACCACATGGCAAAACAATACTTTATTTAATAAATGTACAGGAAATTACAATTTAAAAGTTGCAAATACAGTACATGTACATATACTATACTTTGATTTTAAATTACATGGACAAACACCAGCTTCAAAAACTTTCTAAAATCAATCATATGCAAAATACTGGTTTCTGAAGGGGTAGATGTAAAAGTATATACAATTTCTTAAAACTGTGATATGGCTTACTTAATAACATGTGTTTACATGGAGCAGCACAGCTTTCCAGATACACGGTATCTTCCAGGTGCAATGCGGACGCACGGGCACATTCCGATGTTCCGTTGCAGTTATTTCGGAGAGTATTTAACTGCAGTATTTAGATTGACACTGTCAGAGAAAGTCTCCATAAATGTTTTCCAGTCTTGCAGAAAATCAGAAACTGTTGGTAGGTCCTCACAGTATGATCAGAAGAACGGGTTAAACCCTCAGTGACAGGCCAGCCCGAATGCACAGACACAAGTCAACACAGCGGAACTCCCAGTTCCTTCTCTCCAACGTTGGGGCTCCTGCCAACACCATGGACGGCATCCCTGGTTGTGATCTGTGAAACACACCTGAAGCCCTGCCTGGGGGACTCACCTAACACTGCAGTTCCAGTTTGCGAACGGTATTTTGGTTAGAAAGACATTAAGCTTAATCAGTGACTTGGAGACCAGACCTGCCTCCTCTCAACACAGCACACAGCATGGTGCCACTGTCCATTGTGACGAATACCCAAATGGCTCATGAATTCTGCTTGGCTCAAAGACAAACTGAACCAAGTGAACTAATCTTATACTTACCAACATATTCTGTAACTCTAAATTTACTATATGTAAGGTATAGTCAACAAAAAAATTGCCTAAAAGCTTATTTTAAAGGGGCTCAAATTCTGTAAGAATACCTTATTCTTTATGATGAACTAATTAATATAAATGCATACAAAGAAAAGAAATTTAGCTAATTGTGCTTGCTTCAGAAGTGAATGATACTCTCTCCTAAAGCAGCAGGAGTGGTTGCTGGGGAGGCAAAACCCAGAGCCACACTAGCAGTGACCCTCACGTGCGGCTGTGCAGTCTGCGTGGCCAGTTTCTGTCGCCCTTATTCAGTGAGCAGGGAACCTGGATCAGGAACAGCCAGCTGGTAAAAAAAAAAATGGTTTTCCTCATCTAGGAACACTTTTATAAGTGGTGCATTGTCTCTGAAACATGATTTTTCCTCACATTAAAATAAAAGGGAAGCTCATATCTATGTCTATTCTGGGAAAATTCTACCAGAGATAAACACTGTCTGTGGGGACATCTGGTTCAAGAGACTGAACCAGAATACCGAGACTCCTAAGATCAGGAAACTTTGTTTTAGAAAATGGCAATAAAGCATCCGACATTGAAAAAAAAAAACAGAAAAATAAGAAATCCAGTGAGCTGGCAAATAATACTGATGGGAGCCACAAGTTGTAAAAATCTGGGCTCATGTTACACAGGCATAGCTAATGGAAAATGTATGTGGGAATTACAGTCACTTCTGGTTCTGCATTTCAAAGTTCTCTGAAATATGCCTGTTCAACCGCATTTCCCACATTGTATTTCTAAGGCAGCACGGTCATCAACAAACAATAGGCCTTTTCCTAAAAGAAATCGAAAGGCTACATCTGGCCAGAGTTGTGAAACACAGGTTTAGGTGTACAGCCAATTTTGATCACTTGCAAATGTTAATTAAAACACGTGGCACTGAAGAGCTGCCCGGTTTTTATGTTATGATCTGTTCTCCCAGTTGCAGAATGAACCGTGGTGCCCGGAATGCCCTTCCTCTGCAAGCCGGCCGAGGGTGGAGCTGGGGGCTGGCCCTCGGTGGCTGGAGGACAGACGGAAGGCTCTGTGTCAGAAGCTGGGCGGTCCCTGCTTGCATCTGCTAAGTTCACACCTTTCTCTGCAGTTTTGTCAAATTACAAAAAATTAAATCTGTCAATTATCAAATCTCACAGACCCAGTAAAGTACAAAATCTGCAGTTCTTGCTACAAAAAAAAGCACAGAAAACTTTGTGTATCTCATTTAAATAGAACACAATAATTAAGATTCATGAAATTTTTCAGTGTTTACGCATTTTACAAAGGGATCCTTTTCAATACTCAAATGGAGTTTGGACTGTTTTACCCAATAACAGTCCAAACTCCATTTGAGGATTCTGTTTCATCCTGTTTCAAAGAACAGGTCAATATGAAAAGTGAGACATACCCACTTAAGACAAAGGAGAGGTGACGAGAAACAAGCTCAGCAGATATGGGGACCACTGCAGACACGGGAACACCCACCACCGCACGGTGCACACGCGCTTCCTTTCTCTCGCTAGGTACACAAAGTCAGGAGCTGCCCAGATGTGCACTGACATGCCTCTCGTTTATTCTTACTTGCTTTCTATATTTAAGAGTATTTTTTATTTAAACAGTTTATATACTCGAAATTTTTGAAAAATCCAAATCATTATTTTAAATGGATTCACAATAAGAATTCTATAAAATTTTCAATTCAATTCAACCAACGCTGGGCTTTATTAGGTAACATTAACCCTCATCAACTCTTCTGTTGGATACCATCAACTCTTAACAATCTTTTAAGTAAATCCAGGTTTTATCTTAGGTTTACTTACAGTGAGATACTTGCTGGAAGGATAGAATCCGTTTCATAATCTTCACCTATATTTTAAGTCATCTGCTGGTCTATCTAAGATTTCATTTTACAACCTGTTTGGGACATTGTTACTTTACTCTGATTCTCTGCTGAAAATGGGTTATTAAGGTGCACAAAGATAACAGCAAAACCAACAGTTGCAAAGTGAAACATGAATACTCACAACTGTTTAATACAACTGTTATTAATTAGGTTGCCTTCTGTTTAGAGACTTTTATGTTTAATCTCCCTACCACACAGATTTAAGGTCCATCCTACTCTAGGGCTTTAAATCACACACACACACACAGAGCTAAAAACCCTTAAAGGTTTTGTCTTCTCAGAGTAATATCTTCATCCAATGCCTTTCAGCATTTCTGCTATGGTATTATTGCAAAACCTCAAAATTATATCTTATGGTTTCTGTAGTCCATGCAGAATCCCTAACCCATATCATCAAGCAGAAATTCTCCCTGGAGGAACACAGTTAATCTACATTTGAGAGGTGGGTATCCTGAACTGAACCTTGGCCCCCCCGGAGCTCCACCCTGAAAGGGCACACACAGATTAACTGGCATGGAGGCAGGAAGAAGGTACCAAGCAAACTTTCTGCATAAAACATAAGGTAGTTCTTCAGAGGACAGAGCATCGTTTATGTTTTGCAGTCTCATGCTGTTCTTAAGATAAATTCCATCAATAAAAGTAATTTCAATAAGACTTAAATCTGAAACTTCGTACCCCATCCTCGCACCTATATTTTGTTTAAAATATCATATAGTAATTGTAGTTTAAGACTAACTTCTGCCATTCAGAATAATACTGAAAATGTTTCCTAGGCAATTTAATGACAGCAACAAAGATTTGGTTCTGATAAGATTACAAATAACCAAAAGTGTTAACTTTGAGATTCAAAACCCTGTAACATTTGGAAAAACTTGTTTATAAGGTACAACAATAACATTAAGACTTATTTGTGAAATAAAACATTTCTGAAACACTTAGGAATACATGCTTATTCCACTCTGGATAATTGCTAGTACTTTCTGAAATCTGTTGAGAAATAATTTCTGTAAAAAGAGAGTTGGGTGTCAAATTCCAGAAGCTGAGTGTCAAGATTATGTTTTAAAAAATTCAGTTTTCCAGCACAGCTTGATATAAAATGGGCTTTAAAAAGGGGTTCTGAATGCAACTGCAGAATTCTTGATGCTTCCTTTATGACGTACACTCCGTTGTAATGAATGAAGTATGGTCTTGGATTGTCTTCTCTGAGGTATCTGTGGGGTCCCATCTCATCCTGTAAACAATGTTTTGGAAACATCTTCGTCTACAAATCACGGTGAAGTCTCATTCTGCCTTCGAGGAGACTAGCACTCGCAGGCTGGCTGGCTGCGGGACGGTGCGTGGCGTGGACACAGCTGTCGGGAATCCCATCTTCTCACTCGGGTGTGCGTGTATTGCTCTCGAGTCTGTGACTGCAGGGTGAGTAAGGCGGTGGTCCCCCGAACATCTAACATTAGGAACTGGAACTCTGGCAGTTTGCACAAGTTCTGTCCACTTCTTGCCTGTAACTCTGAAGCTGAACAGTGCATTTATACATACCGAACGTGCTCAGTAATAAATGCTTGGCTTTGGACTGCACTTCCTCCCATTTAGATGAACTTCCAGGAACTGCAATGTCCAGAAAATATTGTTACTATTCATTGTATATCATACATTACTGAATAAGAAACGGGAAAAACCACCTTAGCATACTGTGAACATATTTTTATTAGTTTGATTTCTACCCTCTTGAAGTTATTCTGTTAGAGAAGTATGTCAGTTTACAAAGTCAGATAGGCTTCTCATTATCCCAATCTCTCTAGTCCACTCTCAGGTAGAGAAAGAAATCTAGACATTAATTACAAGTCTTTCATCTTTTGTACTTAAAAAAGAAGCCTCATGTATGTATTATTTTGATAAAAAGTAAAAAGCAGCCATCTGTGAAATGATTTACAGAAATAAAAACATAGGCTCTAGCTTTTTATATATAGAAAAAGCATGGTAAATATACTTAATGCCTTTGTTTTTTTTAAATCCTCACTCAGGGATCTATTTTATTGATTTATAGAGCAGGGGGCGGGGAGGGGATGAGAGAGGGAGAGAGATAGAGAGATGTGAGAGGAAAACATCAACATGAAAGAGAGACATCAATCGGCTGCCTCCCTCACGTGCCCCGACCGGGTATAGAACCCGCAACCTAGGTATGTGGCCTGCCTGGGGATCAAACCCGCAACCTTTCGGTGGGGTGATGCTCCAACCAACGGAACCACCTGGTTAGGGCATAAACTTAATGCCTTTAATCTGAAGGCAAAAGTCTATTTGTAAGGTTTCATCTCAAAGAGAGAAAAAAATTATTGATCGGCTATAAATATTGATCTGCAACTCACTTTTTGAAGAGCCCACACCTCCCTTACAACGAATCTTCCCAGCAGAAAAGCCTTCCTATCTAACTACAAGCACAGATGTTTAACTCCACAGACAGAAGCCCGCCCGCCCCAGTGCTGACCGTCAGCCACGTACTTAGCTGCATGTGCACGACAGCCATGTGTTTTCCTGAAGTGAGGGACCAGACGTTTAAGTCCTCCACTGAGTGCACGTCTTCTATTTTCATCAAGGCTTCTTTGATATAGTCTACATTCAAATGCCTTGGTACACCTATTAATTCAGAATATGTCAATTATAAGTAAAGTTTATTTTGGAGAAAATGTTATACATTACTGGTAGGAATTTTTTTTCAAAAGAAACCAACTAGCTTTGCCAAATTCATTTCACTTTACAATACATTAACACTTTAAGAAAACCATGCACACATATAGCAGGATACACACAAAAGGCTAATAAATATTTTAGAACTGTTTATTCTCGCTAAAAAGGAATGCTAATCAATCCAGAATACTTCATTTAACAAATAAGCTAGGGTAGACAAAAAAAAGAAAGAGGAACATCCAATGGTGATTAACCTGCTGTTGAGAACTTATATTTACATGCTTATACATAATATTAGTAAGGCAGGGATGCTGAAAGTATAACAAAGTAGCAAGTTAAATTGAAATTAATAAATTGATAAATAAATTACTAAACATACTTGCATTAGAATCAAAAGAGTTTCATTCTTGTCCTAGCTCCATAGTTTATTAGCAGCATGGCCTTAGTCAAGCTACCCCTCTGAACCTCAGTTTTCTTGTTGGTAAATGGGGACATAATGTCTGCCTTTCCTTCTTTTCTTAGCTATTATAAGGGTCAAATGGGTAACATATGGGAGAGAGCATGGATTCGTATACATGATATAAATGTAAGGTGGTGTTCCTGTAGTCTAATAAGTGTCAGTCAAAAAAAAAAGGCGTGCTCCTGCCCTAGAGCATTCCCTCCCGCCCCCAACCTGACTTAGGGAAGTGCTAAATCCACCACCGAGATGTCCGTGAGACCTTACCTTCTAGTATTATAACTATGGTATCCCATATGATGCGAAATGTCGTAAAAGCCACGAGTAAGGAAAATACATATGTACAGATGGGATCAGCGATCTTGTATTCTGGCTGTAAGGTGACAGATCAACATTGTGTGGTTAAATATTGACAGACATAGAACAGACTGTAAAGCACAGTACGGCCTACTCTGTGCCCTGTTCTTTAGCAGGACTGAGAATACTGTTAAAACTTGGATATTGCAATTGAGAAACTCTTTCTGAGATTATTTAAGTACCTTTCCTCATGGGACCTATTTTCTGAAGTCGAATGGTTTGTTCTATTATTTTCCTCTGTGCCTTCTCTAAATCTTCCACCCAGAACCATAGAATATCAGAGCTAGTAGTACTTCTAGAAGTCATCAGTCAGATTTAAGCCTCCCCCCTGCCCCATTTTAAAGAGGAGGGAGATCAAGTTTAGAGTTGTGGGACAGCGACAAAGCTTAAACTTGAGTTCTCCAGAGAAGGCACTGCCAAAGCCAGTTACAGATAAGTTACCTCGTGATGCGATAACTTTTGTGTTTAGTGCTGAGAAAAGAACTACATGGACTGGTGGCTCAGTTAGGCCTGCATAAATGCAAAATGAGTAGGACTGGCCCTGGTGTCCACTATACGGATAAAGGAAAATCACCTTTAGTTTTAATGTTGAAATTAAATATATTTTAAGAGAGAAAAATTAGCAGTCACATTACCTTGAATCGTATGATGTATGCAGCTATTAGCACGCCAACACTTTGAACCAAATCCCCCAAAGCGTGAACAAACGCCGCTCTCACTGCCAAGCTGTCCTGCCCGTGGTGCTGTCCACACCCAGAACCTGTGGTAGGAGAATTTGAAGGCAGGGAGTGGGAATGGGCATGATGGTGACCAGACTGGTTCAACAGAAACCCCATTCTGTTAAAAATAAAAGAAAACATTATTATTCTTCCTAACACTATTGATAAAAATATTTGTGACTAATCAGACATGAATGAGGCAACATGGAACTCATTCATTTACTAAATACTTGAGTGCTTATTATGCACTGGGTACTACGTTAGGTGCTGGGGTCAAAAGAGTGCATGAGACAGACAGATCCCCATCCCCATAAAGCTTATGTTGTAGTAGGGAAGGCAGAGGAGTAAACAAATGAATTCCTGATGTACTGCCAGGCCATGGGAATGCTTTGGAGAAAAGAAGTGAAGCACTGTAAGAGGACGGAGAGAGATGGGGAGAGCAGTCAGGGAAGCCCTCTCCGAGATTCCGTCTGAGCAGAGACTTGCATGAAGTCCAGAAACAAGTGGCGGTGGGAGAGTGTTCTAGGCAGAAGCAGGCCAGGGCAAAGGCCCTGAGATGCAAATGTGTTCTATGTGCTTAAAAAAGAAGCAGGGCAGCCATTGTGGCTAGAGTAAAGTGAGCAATAATGCCAGCAGGTGAGTTGGAGTGGTACATAGGATCTTATTAAAAGGCCAGTAAGGACTTTTGATTTTATTCTAAGTATGAATGGAAGCCACTAGACAGGGACTAGCAAACCACGGTCTGTAGACTATATGTAATTTTTGTTTTTGTAAACAAACTTCTTTTTTACAGCCTGTTTTTATAAATAAACTTAAAAAAATCCTCACCCAAGCATATGCTTATTGATTTTAGAGAGAAAAGGAGGGTAGGAGGGAGGGAGGGAGAGAGGTGGAGAGAAAGAGAGAGTCGATCAGTGGGCTGCCTCTCACACGTGCCTGGACAGGGGTGACACTGTGCTCTAGGAAGGCGCCCTGACGGAGGGTGGGACCTGCAAGCTACTGGTGTGTGGGGCGACGTTCCAACCAACCAAATCACCCAGCCAGGGCTGTAAATAAGGCTTTATTGGAATACAGGCATGCTCATTTGTTTACATGCTGAATGTGGGCTGCTTTTGTTCTATAACAGGAGAGTAGCTGCCAAAGAGACTATGGTTCTAAAGTCCTAAATATTTACTACCTGGCCCTTTATAGAAAAAGTTAACTAACCCCTCCCTGATCCACAGTTTTCAGGAAAAAAGTTGCTAGTTTAAAAAAATCTCAACATAAAAATATTTTAAAAATTGAGTAAAAAAATCTTTGTCCTACTCAAATTCCTGATTATTAGTCAAACTTCAGTATACCTGAGCAAACTAATAACAAATTTATAATTTCAACAGTGTTTTACTAACATTTAAAAGAAAAACTGATGTACTATATAATCTACAAATATATGAAAATATCACTATTACTGAGTGCATGTACAATAGTCTCTAAGTTCACACTATTCGAGAATACTGATGTGAGAACAATGTAGAGTGTATGCTATTACAATGGTGGATACATGTCATTACACATTTCTCCAAACCCACTAATATGACCATGGACTTCGGGTGGTTACGATGCGTCAGTGTAGGTGCATCAGCTGTAACAAATGCAGCACTCTAGTGCGGGATGTGGATGAATCGGGAGCTGTGCACGTGGCGGGGCAGGAGGTGTGTGGGAAGTCTCTGTACCTTCCTCTTAATTTTGCTGGGAACCTAAAACTGCTCTAAAAAGTAAAGCCTATTAAATTTGTTAAAAAAAAAAAAACAACAGAGCTTACATTATGTTAACGGCAACTCCAACAGCTGCAGTAATAAGCATGATATCTCCATTTATTTCATATTTCATGTGGATAGTTCTTTGGACAGCTTCATACAGGAGGAATCCCATAAGTATATATACCAACAGCACACTAATCATAGCTGATAAAACCTCTGAAGGGAAAAATATGAAAAACAAATGTATTTGCAGCATGGTTATTATACCTCACACAAACTAAATACAGCACAATCTTTTCTTTATTTAGATCTCCTTTCCTCTAAGAAGATAAAAGCAGTAAATCATTTTTGTCGTGTTTTTCTTTAAATTTTTAAAAATAACTTAATATAGAACGTTTTTAAAAACTGAAGTATAAATTTATTTATAAATACATTTACATTAGTTTCAGACATGCTATATATGTGTATAACATTTATTTATTTATTTATTCAAAAAGGGTTTAGTAGTTTGATCTGAATCCCCCACTAATTCACTCCTACCACTTCCCACCCTCCCTTCATCTCTTTAGGGTCAACTTATGTATATTTATAGACCGTACACATAGGAAAAACTGAGAAAAACTATTTGTAACATGCATGATGACAGACTAATTTCCTAATAGATGAGTACACTTAACAAATCATAACAAAGTGAACAACCCATTAGAAGAATGAATGAAGGTCATAAATAGTAATATATAGAAAATAAACAGAAATGGCCAATTTATCAAAATACAGGAAATTCAATAAGAATAAAATTTCTTTTGGGCCCTTACTAAATTGGCAAAGATGAATAAGTTGGATAGTAGCCAGAATCAGCAAGGATATACTGGTAGAAGAATCAAATGGAACTATCTTTTTGGAGAGCAGTAAGCGAAACTGATCACAATTTAAAATGCATGTGTTCCTTGATTCTAGGAATCAATCTGGTAAAAACACACCCATAATATGTAAAGACACCCAGAAGGTTTTCACTGCAGCTTTGTCAGTAGTACCACAAAGATCCAGAGACATCTTAAATGTTCACCAATAAGGAACTTAATGGATAAATTATGATATACACATATAATGGGATACCATACAACCATTTATGTATTAAAAAATAGGCAAATTGATAACTACAAGAAAGATAGATAAGAAAGTGTTACATCTGGAAGTTGGACTAGGAGCTTGGAGAATTTATTTTTCACTTTATTCTTTTTGGTAATGTTTGAAATGTTTTAAGTTTTTAACCACAAACATGTATTACCTTGAGATTAAATAAAAGTAAACACATTTTTATACACGCAAGTGTGCATGAGTGTGCTCTGACCCAGGAATTCCTCTTCTAGGAATGACATATGCGCTCATGCCAACTGAGTTGCACATGGGCAAAAAGAGGCAGGTTATGAAGCTATGCACCAAGCCCTGTATACAACATCATTTGAAAACAAAAAAGCGATTAGCAGAGGCCTTATAACATGGACTACTATGCGGCTATAAAAAATGAATAAAGCTCTTTATGTTCTGATAAGGAATAATCTCCAAAATACAGAGTTCAGTGAAAAAAGTAAAGTGCATAACTGTGTATAATGTTACTGTTTGTATGAAAAGATAAAAGAATATATATAAATAATGATCTGTACATGCAATCTCTGGAAGGATATACAAAATGCTGGTTATAAGAAGAACAGGCTGAGGAGACAGGACGACTTTGAACTATATATACTTCTATACCATATGAATTTTTACCATGTGAGTATAGTATAGAGATAATTTTATATCTTTTCAAAATAACAAAAATAGGCAATGTGAAATATATATTAAAATAATTAACCAATATTATTATATAAAACAAGTGTCACACTCAAAACAAGAAAATACTTTTAAAGAAAATTTTTCCTTTAGAGATAACAGACATTAATCCTGTTAAGTGTTAACAGGTGGAAGAATCTGCAAAAACTGTAACCTGGGTCATCTCATCACTCAAAGGTTGTAGGCAGTTCAAGTACTGGACTTTGATACATTTTTATTCCAATCTATAAATTATAAGACAGGAAAATTATCTAGAAGTTATAAGCTGTTTCCTGAAGACATCGCATCAATTTAGATAAAAATCCAATAAAATCTTGTGCCTTAACAAAGAGATGTTGGGATAAAACAAAAAATATAATTACCACTTGAAACCATGGCATACCTATTCCTGCTAATAATGATCATACTTCAAAAGAGCAAATACCATATGATCTCACCTTTAACTGGAACATAATCAACAAAAGCAAAAAGCAAGCAAAACTTAACCAGAGACATTGAAATTAAGAACAATCTAACAATAGCCGGGGAGGGGGGAGGGGACAATGGGGAGAAGGGTTTTCAGGAACCACTATAGAGGACACATGGACAGAACCAAGGGTGGGGAGGGAGGCAGGGAAGGGAGGTGGGATTGGAGGGGGAGGGGAGGGGAAAGTATGCAGACAACTGTAATTGAACAACAATAAAGTAAAAAAAAAAAAAAAAAAAAAAGAGGCACAGGCTGAAGGAGACAGAAAAGACCAGCTGAAATACACAAAGCGGTGGAGAGAAAACCATATTAACTTTAGACTTTAAGCTCCTAGAGGACACGACCAAGCTACGTTCCATGTCCTATGTACCATAGCACTCAGCAGGGTGGCTGCCATGTAGCAAGTACTCAAATACTTATGATAAATTTTTAGAATGAAGTTAGATTGAGCATGGTAAGAAGATAAAAGGGAATACAAATTAGGAAGCTTAAGCTAAATATGAGCAATAGGTTACCTCAGTCACCCATTATCAGCAGTTTCGCTTTCTGTGGTTTCAGTTATCTACAAACAACGTCAGCCCAAAAATATTAAGTGGGGAATTCAGGCATAAGCAGTTCATAGGTTTTAGGTGCACTGAGACTGAAAAAATGGCCCAAATGAAAGATTAGATCAAAGTTCAAGAAAAAATACAACTAAGCAATGAAGAGATAGCCAACCTATCAGATGTACAGTTCAAAACACTGGTAATCAGGATGCTCACAGGATTGGTTGAATTTGGTCGCAAATTAGATGAAAAAATGAAGGCTATGTTAAGTGAAATAAGGGGAAATATACAGGGGACCAATAGTGATGGGAAGGAAACTGGGACTCAAATCAACAGTGTGGACCAGAAGGAAGAAAAAAAGATTCAACCAGAAAAGAATGAAGAAACAAGAATTCAAAGAAGTGAGGAGAAGCTTAGGAACCTTTAGGACATCTTTAAACATTCCAACATTTGAATTACAGGAGTGCCAGAAGGAGAAGAGGAAGAGGAAGAAATTAAAAACTTATTTGAACAAATAATGAAGGAGAACTTCCCTAATCTGGCAAAGGAAATATACTTCCAGGAAGTCCAGGAAGCCCAGAGAATCCCAAAGAAGTTGAACCCAAGGAGGAACACACCAAGGCACATCATAATTACAACACCCAAGATTAAAAATAAGGAGAAATCTTAGAAGCAGCAAGAGAAAATGGGACAGTTACCTACAAAGGAATTCCCATAAGACTGTCAGCTGATCTTTCAAAAGAGACCTTACAGGCAAGAAGGGGCTGGAGAGAAGTACTCCAAGTCATGAAAGGCAAGGGCCTACATCCAAGATTACTCTATCCAGCAAAGCTATCATTTAGAATGGAAGGGCAGATAAAGTACTTCTCAGGTAAGGTCAAGTTCAAGGAGTTCATCATCACCAAGCCCTTATTATATGAAATGTTAAAGGGATTTATCTAAGAAAAAGAAGATAAAAAAATATGAACAGTAAAATGACTGCAACTCACAGTTATTAAAAACCACACCCAAAACAAGAGCAAAAGCAAACTAAGCAAACAACTAGAACAGGAACAGAACCACAGAAATGGAGATCACATTGGAGGGTTATCAACAGGGGAGTTGGAGGAGGAGAGAGGGGGAAAGGTAAGGTACAGAGAATAAGTAGCATAAATGGTAGGTAGAAAATAGACAGGGGGAGGTTAAGAATAGTATAGGAAATGTAGAAGCCAAAGAACTTATATGTATGATCCATGGACATGAACTAAAGGGGGGAATGTGGGTGGGAGGGGGTGTGCAGGGTGGAGGGGAATAAAGGGGGGGGGGAAATGGGACAACTGTAATAGCATAATCAATAAAATATTAAAAAAAGAAAAAAACCAATTCATAAGTTTTAAATTGTGTACCATTGTTAGTATGATGAAATCTCACACTGCCCCACTCTGTCCCACCTAAGGTGTGAATCACCCCTTTGCCCTGCAGCACCGTGCTGTCTGTATGGGCTTCCTGACCGTCAGTCACTCAGCAGTCCTCTTAGTTTTCAGGTCGGTTATCAGACAGAGAAAGAGAGAGATGGACCACATTCACGGAACTTTTATTATAGTGTATTGTTATAACTGTTCTACTTTACTATTATTTACTGTTGTTAATCTCTTGCTGTGCCTAATTTATAAATTAAACTTTATCATAGGTAAGTATATATAGGGTTTGATACTATCCAATTTTAGGCATCCACTGGGGTTCTTGGAGAACAGGCCCTGCAGATAAGGGGGGACTACTGTATTTATTAAATACCCCAAAACAAAAAGTAAGTAGGTTAAAAGAGAAGAATTAAGCCAAATACAAGGCAGAAAACACATGAGTTTCTTAAGTTATAGCTGCTGATGATAAAATAGACATATAAGTAAAGAAAGAAAAAAATTAAAAAATGTAAATTGTAAAGTCTCAAGTACTAGTGGTAGCTTCATTTTGCTCACAAAAAATGAACTTTAATTCTCTTTAAAATTGTTGTTTAAAAAATACCAATCCTTCTCAAACTTTTCCAAAAAAAGAAAATGTCAAGGTTGACCTAGCAGTTAGGCCACCAGTTTTTAAGGTGCCTTAATCAAATTTTATATATGGAATTATAAAGCAATACACTTTACATTTATATTCATAGCTATACAAGTTAATGACAGAGAGATTAGATTGTTTATGCAAATCTATGATCAATAATACTATGATTAAAAATACTTTCAAACCTCTTGTTATTAAGTTGAACATACTTTCCAGTTTTCCCACAACAGTCCCAATTTCTGTCTTTGTCCTGGCATAATTATTAAAAGTGCCCCATTTCAGCCCTGACCAGGTGGCTTAGTTGATGGGAGCATCATCTCATGTACCAAAAGTTGCAGGTTCAATCCCTGGTCAGGGCACATACCTAGGTAGCAGGTTTGATCCCTGGTCACGGCAAGTATGGGAGGCAACTGACTGATGTTATTTTCTCACATTAATCTTTCTTTCTTCTTCCTTCCTTCCTTTCCCTCTCTCTCTTTCTTTCTCTTCTTTTTTCCTTCTCTCTCTCTCCTTCCCCACTCCCTTCCTCTCTCTCACATCAATGTTTCCCTCCCTCCCTCTCTTCCCACGTCTCTAAAATCAATAAACATATGGTAAGGATTAATAAAAAAAAAAGTGCCCCATTTCACTCTGAAAAGTGTCCTGGTTTGGATAATGTTATATAGTTACCCTAGTAGGTCTGCCAGATAAAATAAATACTGGATGTCCAGTTAAATTTGCATTTTAGATAAAAAATAATAATATTTTAGTATAACTATGCCCCATGCAATGTTTCAGACGAAATGTGCATGTGTGTTTTGCACACACTGAACCGGGTGAGCCCACATCCCAGTGATAATTTACCTAAACACTTAAAATCCCCTTTTTGTGAACTTTCAGGCATGGCAAAACCATCTTGAGATAAAATAAAATGAAAGTCAAACTAAAACATAAACACGATTCTTTGGCAAGGAGGATTTCTACCCTTAGAAGGCCCACTAGGAGCTGAAAATGCAGTTTTCCACAACACAGTAGCATAAAAAGGATCCCAATGCCTGCTCACAGTTAAGAGTAATGGAATTCAGCTGATTCCTAGAGATTCCCGAATGACATATTAAAATCCTGCTATCAATGCTATCCCTTTTGCAGCAATTAATAAGCAATGTGCCTCACAGCTAGTTCCCTTTGTGAAAAGCAAAGACACTCATCTGTTAGTTTTTATTCTAATTACACACAAAAACATCTTCAAGCCAGAAAACTGATAAATGCAAAAGGAGAAAACACCCAAAATTTTAAGTTGATTTTTAGGGCTGAGATCTATAATTGAGAAGTATAAGGCACATATAATACTATATAGCTAAAAATGCTAACGGTAAATACTAATATGGCTATTTATTCTTATAAAAAGAACAAAAAGTTCTTTCATTGTGAATAAATTAAACTTTGGTGAAATATGAATAGGACTAATTAGTGTTTAAATTTTTGCCCTAGTATTTTTAACATGATGGAATGCAGATAAACATAGGCAAGGCACATTTTCTCCCCACAGCATTTAACAGAGAGGGAAGTTTTCAATCAACAATGAAATTATGACTTGCTCCAATCTTCTCATTCTTGCTTTCGGTTGCTCTCTGTTCACATAACGTACAATAAAGTTTTTCAAGATAAAGGGGTACATAACATGTTTACATCTTTCCTTTTCTAAAGCAGACACAGGAACTTTCGCAATGGAAACCCTAGATTTCTGTGGAAGCTACCACCCCATTAGCTTTAGGTAAACTTGACTGAATGGAAATTTAGCAAAAATGAAAAACTCTTGAAAGAGATTTCTATGGAAATTCTAGAAAACATATTATTATAGTAGTTCTAACATATTTTGTTACTTTATACACAAATAATTAAATCACTACACCTGGCTGAATTGTGGCTTTGGAGGAGGGAGTAAGATAAATGAATGTGTTTTTTGTTACAATATCACTTGGGTCTTTTTATTCAGCTGAAATATAAACAAATGTTTATGGTCAACGATCTAATATAGACCAAAACACACTGTGAACTTCACACACAATGTGAATAAACAGTTTGAATGGCCAATAAATGGTAACACAAAAAATTAAATGGGAGAGAGCAGATGATTATTAAGTTTTGCTAGTTCTATGAAATATAAGAAATGTTTACCGTGCATTTTAATACATCTATAAATTGCCAAAGCTAGAGGTTTTCAAGCTTCATAAGAAAAATAGAGTTCTTTTTTTGTCTTCCTTTGTTACTCTCCATCACAGTACCTTATTCTTTCTCTTTATAGCATTTAATACAATTTGTAATTATGTTGTGTTTGTGTAAAATATTTACTGCCTGTCTCCCCACACTATGCTATTGTTCATTCACTTAATGGGTAACTACTGAGTGCCTACTCAGTGAATGAGTAACAGTTTGCGTCAATTGCGTAAAACCACACTCAACCCAAGCATATTTGCTTTTTCCACTGTTGCTCAGATGCACTGGCCTGCCATAAGTGTTAACTTTGCTAATGCTATATTGCCAATAATGAATACATTTCCCTTAAATTATGTAATGCATATCTTTCTATTTCCTCAAAGAACTATATATAGCACACATCTAAAGACAGATTTCAGAGGTCTGTAACAATCAATTGGGAAGGAAAGTGGAGATATATTCTCTCCTCCACTTCTTTTTATGCCATTTCTCTTTTCTACCTTCTTCCAATAGAAGATAGGAAGGAAACAGAAGAAAAATCAGTGAGCTGTATTGGATTTGCCTAGGATTCCAAACTAGTATTTGTATTTCAACTCAGCCACAGACAACTCTATGGCACTCAGGCTAAAGACATAGTACAAAGTTTTCAGGAGCCCACTCTTGCCACCAGAATGTCAAGCTAAACTGAAAGGTTTGTCTTTGGATCCTCTCATGTCCTATTCTAAATAATCTCCTATTTTCTGCCTTCTTACACTGCCTTGATCCACACCCAAGGTGTCCCAAGCCCTCCAAGGTGACTTTTGGCTAAGCTACAATTGATTACCCCACTCATGTCTTCTTGTGCCTCAATAAAAACTCTAAATTCTAGGAAGTACCTGTTCTTTTCCTATAGATGTTCATGTGATATGAATTAATTCTCATTAAGATGTGGATAATGAGTAGGCATAACTCTTGTCAGGGGTGGAAGGAAGTTGTTAAAATGAATCAATAACTAGAGAGAAGAAATTTTATTTTATTTTTTTGCTGCATGTATGGGGGAAGAGATTTTTTAGCTGAATACTTTCTGCTCCTTTAGTGTCAGGGAATAAAATAACAAACTATATAGAATCAGCATTATAATCATACGCCTACCCCAGAACAACAGTCATCTAGCCAGATCTGCCAAGGCCTTTGCTCAGTAGAACTACACACTGTTACAAAAGACTCCTACACTGTCACTTTGCCATTAACCTAGGCTGATGATTTGCATTACCGAAGTATGTATCTTGCTTTTTATTTCAAATACAGACAACTCCGCTTGCTACAGTCCTTTCACATGATCACCATCTTTACCTAATCCATGCAGCCTCTTCCACCTGAGAACTGAAAGAAAAACCATATAAATATAGTTGATTACACTCATAATCCACAGAGAAGATTAACGAAAGCAAGCACGGGGATGGGACTGTTCTCTTTAGAATAGCACATTCGCTTGGATGGGGAGATGGTGCCGTTCCTCCTAAGGAGTAGTGGGATTTCTCCCACAGTGTGGGTTCATTAAGTTCTAAGTTTTATTGACTTCCAGAATAAGATGGCATACCCACAGAAAAATAAACTCAGGCATTTGAAAATAACTCACATATGGTTTCTACCCCTTTCTCCCTTGTCCCACAAAAGAGCTGCCATTGTAGCTCACTGAAAGGAATAAGGAAAGAAATGAAAAGAAAAAGAAAAACCTGCATGATTTTACACAATCTGAGTGCACATGAAAGAAAGGGAAGTACCAACAGAGTGGAACTGATTCCTGGGACAGCCACTTGGGCCTACCCTTCAAATCTAAAACTATCTTTCTCTCACCTTGACGGAATGATTTTTGCTAAAATAAATTTTGTCGTATTGCCAAAAATGTTACTAAAGACCCAAGTCGAAAAGCACATCTTTTAAAATTGTTATTTAACCATCAGGTTGACTCATCTCACTTTTCTTCTACTACCCAGCTGAGATAGTTATGCTGAGAGAATAAGAGTTCTCATTATGGGGAGAAAGGCAGGCAGGCAGGGGTCATTTTGAAGCGTGGGTCATTTGAGAGATATCAAAAGTCTGGGTAAGATGATATACTGGCAGGTAGAAGAGGGACGGAAAAGACGACTGAAACTGACATCTATTAGAAATTTACTCTGTGCCAGGTACCATGTTAGGTACTTAGACCTTACCACTTTACCTTATATATTTCTTACAATTCTTCAATACAAGTATTACCATCCTTATTTTACAGAAGAAACTCATACTTTGAGAAATTAAATCATTCTCCAAAAGGCTCTATAGCTAGTAAAACTACAGATTTCAGATTTGAACCAAAGACAACCACAAAACTCCAACAGTGGTAAGTACCCAAACAAACAAATAAGACCAGTCCCTGACTGAGGTAAAATAAGGAAGAAGAATCTTAGTCAAAAGGTCCTATAGGTCAGGCTGTACCACCCAGCTATGTTATGGATCAAACAAATCTGTATAGTCTAGTTTGTGAAAATGACCACAGTTTCAGAATTATAGATAAGTGTTTTCAAGTCCCAAATATTTTAATGCCCAAATTTCAAAAATACCCATACTCCCAGTTTGCAAATTGATTTTACCCCAAACAAATGATTTGAGGATGATGAGCTATACTAAATTATCTGTTTTACAGTTTTCATATCCTTATTTATTCGGCCTCAATTTGCAACAATTTGATTAATAGTCTCATATACAGCACTTATTAGTGTCAGATACGCCAAGTTTAATATTATCTGTTCCCGTTCTTACTTAATTCATGGTCCAGGAGACACAGTTGTATAAAAATAACTATACAAATGTGATAAATGCTATTATGCACACATAAAGTGTTATGAGAAAACAAAAAGGAAATAAATTAAGAAAATGATACTACTAATGTCTAACTATCATTCACAGATATACCTCCAGGTCTTATATGGTATGCTGCCTTTTACATAAGAAAGGATATGCAGAGAGCAGGATATGAACATGTATTTACTTATACTTTCAAAAATAAATGCCGTGAGGGAAGAAGAGAAACTAATTTATTTTTTTAAAGGTTTTATTTATTTATTTTTAGAGAGAGGTGAAGGGAGAGAGAAGAGAGGGAGAGAAACGTCAATGTGTGGTTGCCTCTCATGCGCCCCCCTACCGGGGATCTGGCCCTCAACCCAGGCATATGCCCTGACTGGGAATCAAACCAGCAACTCTTTGGTTTGCAGGCTGGCACTCAATCCACTGAGCCACACCAGCTAGGGCAAGACACTAATTTAAATGGTTACTAATAAGCAGTGGGGTGGGAGGCTAGGTTGGAGGGGACAGAATAAAAGGAAGACTTCTCTACAAATCTTTTAAAAATAATTTTAACTTTTGCAACATGTTTTACATATTTACAAAATAAATCAACAAAGAAAAAACCCAACCTGTCCTACCCACTATGCCATCAAAACAAACAAAAAAATTAACAGTAGTAACAAACCAGAAGTTTCCTAGGGGGATTCCTTCCCCAACTCTGGGTATTGGAGGTCACAAGGGGCACATTATAAATGTGTCCAAGGTAAGCACACCTCTCCCGACAGAACTTCGAGATTACTCGTGAAGCAGTAGTCTTTTGCAGAATACAGGGGCAGCCACTGCTTTGGTTTATAGCTTTATTCAATGCTACGTATCTTTTTTGTACTTTTTGTTCTCCACAAGTCACCATTAGGTTTTTCTCCTATTACATCCGTCATTACTTCAAAGAACAGAATAAGTGAAATAAGTTCTATATCTAGATAGAGCCTCATAAGATTTTGGAATACAAAGAAGATTCCAAAGGACCCCTCTACTGTGAAGGCTGAGTCCCTCCTCAGCTCTGGAAAATATTCATCTACCTACATCTTAACAAGTCTCTTCCTTTTATTCTTAAAACTGACTTAAATATTTAGATGAAATTCACATAATCTAAAATGTACCATTTTAACAATTTTAAAGTGTACAAATTCATTGGCTTTTAGTACAAGCACAAGGTTATGCAACAACACCACTAACTCAAGTACATGCTCATTACCTCAAAAAGAAATTCTATACCTATTAAGGAGTCACTCCTTTTTATTTTTTAAGTTCTCTTTTTCTGAGGTTCTTACTAGTACTACTTTGAACCCCCTAGATTGTTCTTTTGCAGTTTTTAACTTTTTCCTCCTGTTTTTATCTTTTTGTTCTATATTGTGAAAGACTTTCTTGATTATATTTTCTAGTCCTATTGGAAAAAAAATTTTAATTTCAGCAATATTTTAGTTTCAAAAAGCTTTTTCTTATGTTTCTTTCTCAAAATATTTTAGTTTTATTCTTCTGAGTATATTAATAAGATTACTTAAAACATAACCTAAATCTGTTCCTCAAATTACCTCTCTTTTCTCTAGGACCAAGTTTTCTATTAGTTTTGTTCATTTTCTTTCATGATGCTGGTTTTTCTCACTTGTCAAAAAATCTTTGGTTGTCCATTCCCATTTAGTGCAGAAGAACAGGGGAACTATCCTTGTAAAAAGGAAATGCCAGAAGGATAAGCCATCAACTAATAAAAACGGTTACTACTAAGGGGTGTGGGGCAGTGCAGACTAGGACAAGGTTATTGTGCTGTACTTTAGGGTGCGTAGGTGGGGAACCAAACTATAAGGCTGCAAAACCCTGATTCTAGTATGAAAAAGACTTCTTTTGGAGAATCAATATCCACACTAGAAGTCTCAGCTTTCCCCAAATATCTTGTTCAATTTCTTTTTAGAAGAACTATTTTACAGTAGGTAAAATGCAGGCTGCTTGTGGAGATGGGGGTGGGAAGGATGGTAGGAGAACAGTGAATTAGTGGGAGCACTAATTCCTATTAGTGGGAGCACTTTCCTATTTATAGTCACTTAATTTTCCTTGCTTTCAGTCCCAGTTCTTACTTCTGATCATCTCTGTCTGAGCCTTTGGAGATCTGTTGGGCTGATCCAGTTCCTAGCTCAGTGTACTCTAGGTTTGTTGTTTCTTGGCTTGTTTTTTTCCTTCAACCCCCTCCCATCTATTTTCTAACTTCCAGAGATTTCTGGAAATTTCTTGTTTACCAACCACCCGACCATTTGCTTCTCTTTGTTGTTTGTACTTTTTATTTTAATGGACTCTCAGGAGAGATTGGACTCAAATGATGATCTCTAGTCCACTGTCTTGAATGTAGCACTTCTAAGGAAAAGGAAAGATCTGACTTTCTGTAGAAATTTTCAAAGACACAATAGGACCAGTCAGTTCTATTTTCTCTCATTTTTTTTTTCACAGTGCTTATCATCTATGAGTACACAAAGTGACTATCTGGATAAATACTAAGTACAGTCAAACCTCGGTTCTCTGACATCTTGGTTCTTGAACAATTTAGGTCTTGACCAAGTTGTTCATAGAAAAAATTCTCAGTTGTCTAACCAAACTTTGGGTCTTCATTCTCTGACAACCCTTTCATGCTGATACCTGTATGATCAGTCACATGTCTCTCAGGTGAAAAAGGAAATTTGGTTTTCAAACAAATTGCTTCTTGAACAGTTTTCTGGAAAGAGATAAATTTGAGAACTGGGATTCCACTGTACTTCTTTGATACTTAATAGAATTTTCACGATTATTGGTTTTTAACTTATATGCAGGACCTTTATGTTCTGTTACTGCATGTTTCTGGGGTAGAGTGCCACTGTCTTCATTAGAGTCCAAGGGGTCTATATCCTAAAAGAGGTTAAGAACCACAGAACTATTAAAGGAAACGTTCTCTCTCAAATAGTGCTAGAGGGTAAAAGTCCCCATTCCATGATGCTATGTTTTAGATCTTAAATTGCAGGTGTTTAAACCACAAAAAGTTAAAGTTTGAAAATAATTTTACACTTTTTAAAAAAACTCCAGGTCAATCAATTAAAAAAATGAATGTATAATATGCTGGAAAGTAGTGGCGTTTCTTTTAGGTACCTATCCAAATGCATTATGCAGTGGCTTCAAACATGACAGAAAACCTCACTCAGGGCTTTAGCTCTCTTGCGCAGCAGTTGAGAATGCTGAGGTGTGAGATACTAGATAATTTCCCAACCAGATGGCTTGCATAGCTACTTGGAATATAGCTATTCAACTACAATGTAAAGTCATATACCAGAAGACCCAGTGATTAAATTTTAGAAGACCCAGATATTGAGTTAATATCAGGCTAAAAAGTAACAACGAAGGGGAGGGATAGATATATTAGCCAAGAGTGTCAGTGTCTCCACAAAATAAAATGACAATATGTTAATTTCAGTTCTTTAAGACAGGTTTTGCTGAAGCTACCTAAATGTCAACTTTTGGGTTCTAAGCAAATGAATGTGGACATATGGACTTCATATAAGAGTCCAGGCAATTATCTTTTATATATATATATATTTAAAATAAGCAAAAATTTAAAATCAGTAAGACAGCAAGAAACACAGTTGTGTATGATTACACATGATTTGACCTCTTAGTTAAATATTAATATTTGTTAAAAATAGAAAAATAAAATATGTACATTAAAACATGGTAAATAAGACTTTATTCAATGGAGGAAGAAGTTATTGAGATATGCATAAGGGACCACTGCAATGGAGTTCTGCAGCTGGGGAGAGAGTTTGGACTCAACTCTGAATATTGTGTGGGCAAGGAGGAATTTATAGACAAGAATCAAGGTGGGAGTCTGTGAATAGAAAATTACTGAGGAAATAGGAATAAGGGGGATTCCAGTTAAACTGACCTAACAAAATTTTGCTGAAGACAGGTCATCACTTGAGGGTAAACCGTCAGATATTGAGAGTGGGAGGTTGTGTTAAATTGGCTTATGCAATGTTCTTGCTAAAATTAGATTTTACAAGGAAGTGCACAGATGGGCTTCGGAGAAGGTTCAAGAGACTTGACTAAAATCTGGTCAAGCAAAGATCTCTGTCAGCCTTCACAGAATTATGTTGATAAAATGGCCTCGATAAAGGTCACCCACAGAGTATACTCATATATGTATTATAATAATGCTTAAAATCTGGGCTATAGTAGCCTTGGTTGGAATAACGTTAAGTGAAAGAAATAAGCTAATGTTCATTAATGAATTAAACCCACATGGTTTTGCTTGGTTCCATAAATTGAAGGTGAACTTTTTTCTGATAACATCTTCAGGAAGTAGGGAACACATTTAAAAATTAATGATCACCAAATAATTTTTTAAATTATATTTTATTGATTATGCTATTACAGTTGTCCCAATTTCACCCTCTTTCTCCCCTCCACTAAGTTCCTTCTACTTCCTCAGGCAATCCTTACACCATTGTTCATGTCCATGGGTCATGTGTACAAGTTCTTTGGCTACTCCATTTCCTATAATGTACTTGATATCCCCATGGCTATTCCCTAACTACCTATTTGTATTTCTTAATCCCCTCACTTCCTCACTCATTCCCCCACCCCCCCACCCCATCTGGCAACCATCAAAACACTCTCCATATTCATGATTCTGTCTCTGTTCTTCTTGTTTGCTTAGTTTGTTTTTTAGATTCAATTGTTGATAGTTTTGCATTTTTTGCCATTTTATTGTTCATAGTTTTGATCTTTTTTTCTTAAGTAAGTTCCTTTAAATTTCATATAATAATAGATTGATGATGATGAACTGCTTTAGTTTTTTCATGTCTGGGAAGCTCTTTATCTGCCCTTTGATTCTAAGTGATAGCTTTGCTAGGTAGAGCAATCATGACTGTAGGTTCTTGCTTTTCATGATTTGGAATATTTCTTCCCTCTCCCTTCTAGCCTGCAAAGTTTCTTTTGAGAAATCAGCAGACAGTCTTATGGGAACGCCCTTGTAGTTAGCTTCTTTTCCCTTGCTACTTTTAAGATTCTCTTTATCTTTAACCTTTGGCATTTTAATCATGATGCTTCTTGGAGAGAGCCTCTTTGCATCCATCTTCTTTGGGACTCTTAGTGCTTCTTGGACTTTTATGTCTATTTCCTTCACCAAATTAGAGAAATTTTCTTTCATTATTTTTGAAATAGATTTCCAGTATCTTGCTCTTTGTTTTCTTCTGACACCCCTTTGATGCGAATGTTGGAACACTTAAAGTTGTCCCAGAGGTTGCTTACACTATGCTCATTTCTTTGGATTCTCTTTTCTTCTTCTTGCTCTGATTGGTTGTTTTTTGCTTTCTTATATTCCAAATCATTGATTTGATTCTCGGCTTCATCCACTCTACTGTTGATTCCCTGTAAATTATTCTTTATTTCAGTTAGTGTATACTTCATTTCTGACTGGATCTTTTTTATACTATTGTGGTCCTCACTAAATTCCTCGAGCATCCTTATAACCAGTGTTTTGAACTGTGTATCTGATAGATTGCTTATCTCCATTTTGTTTAGTTCTTTTTCTTCTGGACTTTTGATCTGTTCTTTCATTTGGGCCATGTTTTTTTTGTCTCTTCATTTTGGCAGACTCCCTGTATTTGTTTCTATATTAGGTCAAGCTGTCTTGATAGCATGGCCTAATGTAATAGACCTGCAATGGCATGACCTCCCCTATTACCCAAGCTGGGTACTCAAGGTGTGCTCGTTGTGTGGGCTGAGTACACCATCTTCTTGTAGTTGAATCTTGGTTGCTGTATGCAGGTTAATTTGAGGGATTTTCCCAGGTCAGTCAGTTGCAAGGAATGGCTGTGACCACTAACCACCAACCTCCACCCTCTGTGGAGGATCAGTTGTGCAGGGGCACGGTGGTGGTGCTCCAGTGTGGTCTGTAGCTTTCCACTGGCTGTGCAAGCCCTGGGGTTTCTTGGGGTGGTGCAGGCCAAGGTCAACCCCCACCTGTGTTTTGCCCGAGACCACCCTGCTGATGAGCTATAAAGCAGTCTGAGATGGCTGTTACTTCTGCTGGGCTTGGAGATTTTCAGGTGAAGCCAAGTTGTGAACCTAGGCTGGTTGCTTCTAGTGTTGTCCCTGGTGCCCCTTAGCAAGAGGTAGGGGGGTTGGGTATCACTGAGTCCAGCTTTTGCTTGTTTGAGAGGATTTAGGAAGTTGTGAAGCATGAGCCAAGACCAGACATTCATATGGAAAAGCTACTGTTAACAGCTGGAAGTTGGGTGGGATGGAGCCTCAGGGGATTGCCAGGGCAGGGCAAAGAGTGTTGGCCAGGTTGATGGAGTTTCGGGTATGACACCCACCTGCTGGCTCTGTGGCTCTGTCCCCCTTTTTGTCTGGGAGAAAGCTGTCCCCCAGCTCACACCTTGATGCCGGCCACTTCGGTTCCTCCCAGTATGCCACTGGTGCCTTTCAAGCTGCTACTCCAGTGCTGGAGCTCAGATGCAGTGAGTCTGAGTAAGTTTGTGTGTGGGTTCTTTAGGAGGAACTGCTTGAGACTCCAGAAGTTTCTTCCAACTTAATCCCCACCATTTTTTGCAGCCAGAAGTTATGGGGACTTATCTTCCAGGAACCCTGGGCTGGGAGTCCCGGTATGGGGCTGGGATTCCTTGCTCCTGAGATATCCCTCCCAAATTTTTATCCACCTCATGTGGATATGGGACCAGCCCATTCTGTGTCTCCGCCCCTCCTGCCAGTATGGATGGATGTGATTTAATTCCATAGTTGTCAGACTTCCCTTCAACTTCATTTCTGCTGGTTATGAGTGACATTTGTTCTATATTTTAGTTGTAAATTTGATGTGGTTGTGAGAGGAGGTGAGCCTCATTTACTTATGCCACTATCTTGAGGAAGTCCCTCTATCATATAATTTTATATGTGTAAAGTGTTTAGCTGACTGGGCTGAACATACATGGGAAGATATGCATCTTAATAAATCCTGTTCACCTATTTTTATTTGTTTGTTCATCTACTTCAACAGAACTTATTACCAGAAAGATTTCAGTTAATCAAAGGTTATATATAGTTCATTGTTGTCTTATCATAACATTTTTTAAACTAAAAAACCCTCTCAATTACCTACCTAAGCGATGAAATCCAAAGGTGAATCTTTTGGTTGGTGATTTTGAAGACAGCCACAAAGCAAGCAGGGTCAGTATAATAGCACTTAGGTCAGTTAACATATGAAGAGCATCTGTCATGATTGCTAGGCTATTTGCAATGTATCCACCTTAGAGTAAGGACGAGAGGGAAGAAGGAATAAGTTAACTATAATAACAAATGTAAGCAATCAAGCCAAAAATATGTAACATCCTACAAAACATGAACTAAATCTTTATCCTATTACAATGAAATCAAGGTACCTGAAATTTCATACAAACCTTAAATATGCATATATTTTTCTAGTGAGAATGTCCATTAATATGAACAGATTCTCTGAGGAGTCAATGACCTTAAAAAGTTAAGAACCACTAAACTGCAGGGTAAAACATATAAGTTTCGTGTTTTAGTACTACAGCTTTTACTCAACCAATTCTACTACAAGACAGTGAAATTAATAACCCCAATATCTAAATATAATAAAGCTGAAGAAAAAGTAGGTATTCACTTGTTTGGGAGGGATTGAACATAAAATTAAACTGAATAAACTCATAAAATGTACGTTAGTTCTAAACAAAAGATAAAAATACCTGATTCATTTGGATATACACAACAATATCTCCTAATAGAGGGATAAAAGAGATACACAATTACCTTAGTTTATCTTCTTACTGTTCTGTGGAGTTAAAAAATTTTTAAGTGAAAAAAAATTTTTTAATGTTTTTGTTGTTGAAAAGCTCTTTTTTTTTAAAAAAACAAACAAACCCTGAATTTCTTTTTTAAAGCAGCCTGCTCTTGTTTCATGGTACACATGATCTTATCTCTTTGGATACTAATTATATTAGTACATTATTATGTCTGACTGTGTCTTAAACAGGTTTTAACTAGAGTTCCTTATGTTAGCCTTCCTCTTTACCCACACTTCTAGGGGTATCTGCTGCAACCAATTCTGGGCCTAATTAAGATTGTCTACTACAGTAGTTCTCAACAGTGGTCCCGAGATCAGCAGTATCAGCATCTCCTGCAAACTTGTTAGAAATGCAAATTCACAGGGCTTCTCCCAGTACTACTTAATTAGAAACTCTGGCCCAGTAATATATGTTTGAATAAGTTCTCTAGGTGCTTCTCACGCTTTAGGTTGGTTCTTGGCTTTCCTTACTGATTGCTTAGGGGGTGGCTTTCTTGGGTCTATTAAGTCCCTTACTTCTTTTTTTTTTTTTAAAGATTTTATTTATTTATTTTCAGAGAGAGGAGAAGGGAGGGAGAAAGAGCAATGTATGGTTGCCTCTCACATGGCCCTTGTCAGGGACCTGGCCCGCAACCCAGGCATGTGCCCCGACTGGGAATCGAACCGGGACCCTCTGCTTCCCAGCCCGCTCTCAATCCACTGAGCTACACCAGCCGGGAGTCCCTTACTTCTTTTATAAATTTCCTGTCTAGTTTCCCAAATTTGTGTTGCTATTGTCCCCTCCCCAGTTTTCTACATCTTTGTGGAGATTATATATATAAATGCCTTTATTATAAGTTTAAGAGAGGCTTCAGGAGAGAGTCCAATTAGATGCATGAGTTAATTTGCCATCTTTACCTGGAGGTCTGTTTGCATTCACTTTTTAATCTTTTTCACTTCCAATAAAAATGCAGTTATTAAACCCCAAGAATATTTTAGTCCTCATCTTACTGGGCCTCTTGCAGCTTCAACTTATTTATTGACACTTTGAAATACTCCCTTTTCTTGGATTCTGGGATACCTGTTTGCCTTCTGCCTGACTTCTAAAGTTGGAGTTCCTCTAGACTTTGTCTTCTAAGTGATGTTTTCCATTCTTATGGCATTGCATATTATATCTCTACCTTGACCTCATGAACTGTAGATTCATATGCCCACTAGACGTCTTTACTTGGCTATTTCACATACATATTATAACATGTTTAAAACAACCATGTCTAAATGCTGCTCTGTATTTTCTCCCTGTTTTATAAATGACATACATTCCCATATACTCAATTGTTTAGGTGAGAACCTTCAGAATTATTCCTGACACTGCTCTCCCACCAATCCCCACATCCACACCACTAGCCAAGTTTGTCAATGTTACCTCTAGAATGTTTCTCAGTCAGTACACTTTCCCCCATCCGTTTTAGTTCAAGCCATAACCATCCCTTATGTGGACCTCTGCAATATTTTACTTGCTTCCATTCTTGCACTCTCCAATCCAGTCTCCAAATAAAAGCCAGACTAATCTTTTAAAAAGGTAAATCCCATCATGCCACTCTTTGCTTAAAAGCCTTCACTGGCTTCCCATTGTATTTAGAATGAAAAAGTGCACTCATTTAGTACAGTCTATCAGGACCTGCCTGATGTGGTAGCCCTGCCTCTTTCCCTCTTGCTTTCTACATTCCAGCCAAACTGGCCTTCTTTTTAGGTCCTTTTAAAAGGTCCGTTTTAGGACCTTTATAAATGCTGTTCTCTTCACTTGGAAAACTCCTCTACTCCATTTGCTTCCAATAGTAGGAATAACTCCTACTATTTTTTTTTAAATTTTAATTGTACCTGGCTCATATATAAAGTGTGTCGCACTGGTTACTATGTCTTATAGAATCTTGTTCTTTTTCTTCTTAGCACTTAAGACCATTTGAATTCTAAATTTACTTGTGTGTTTATTTGTTTAACATTTGCGTCCTCCATTAGACTAAATGCTTCAGATAGTCGGGATCATAATAGTTCTGTTCTCCATTGTATATCCAGAACACATAGCACAGTGCCTGACATATAGTGAATACTAAAAAATACTTGCTGAATGGAAGAATGGACCTTGTTTAAGGTCTCAGAGCAACGTAGTGGTGCAGTCAGATTTAAAATCATCTCCTCTTTCAGTATTCGAATTACTTCATTTAAAAAATTACTCTATGCTTACGAAAAGTGCTTTATTTCTAGGTTCTTCTGACATACTTTAATAAATGCTATACTACATACAATTTAGTTATATATTTACATTCTAAACACTATTGTTAATGACTATCCTAAGTACTAGCATCTCTGTATTGTTCAATAGAAGATTTTCATATATCAAAATGAAGTCAGTATTTGAAAGGTATTTGAATAAGTATTGTGGTTTTCACAAAACATTTGCCAAATGAAAGGTTTTAAAAATAGTTAAGTCAGAACAATTATATCTTAATAATTTTTACTTGGGCAAAATAAATTCTAAATTTTACAGGGGAAAATTGTGATGAATGTGATTTTAACTTCAAATACTAAATATTAACTTAAAAAATCACTAAGTCTGAATAACTCAATATTGTAGTTATGTGAATTTGTGTAAGTCATTATATCTTAGTCTGCTAACACCATGCTTTATCTGGCCATAGCTTCACTCCCATCTTTTAATTTCTTCACAGCTTAAGCATTTATAATTCTCTAACACAATAAAAATTAATTCAACAAAAAATTAATGAGTATCTACTCTGTGCCAATCATTGTTCTAGGTGCTGGGAATTGAGCTTGTATTTCAGTAGAAAAAGACAGATATTAAACAAGTAAATATAAAACAAGTAAATATACAAAAAAGATAACCTCAGATGTTGAGGGCTTTTAAAGTTGGGGAGGGAACGAAGGAGAAGAAAGGTGTACTTTAGTTAATCAGATAAGATCTCTCAGAGGAGTCTTTTGAGAGGAGACACCAAAAACAAGAAACCTGCCAAGAGAAGATTTGGGAAAAGGCAATCCACATAAACCAGTGTTTTTCAAACTGCAGACTCCGCTCTATTTGTGGACCATGAAATCAACTAAGTTGGGTGGGATCACGATTGGAAAATATTAAAACACATCACATGAAATAAAATTTCTTTCAGTTATATTTACATATTATGTGTGTACATATAGATACATATGTATCATGCACACCTACACAAGTCATAATGCTAATTGTGTTTCTTACTCTAGTGATGTCAAAAAAAAAATTGAAAGCCATTGAGAAAGAGGGACAGGCCAGTGTGAAGGCCTTAAGGGCAGGAAAGAGCTTTTGAGTTGTGGCCAGCTTGGCTGAAGTGAGCAGTGGGGAGGACTGATATGAAATGAGGTAGGACATGTATACAATTTTCGGACATTTAACCTCCCACCGGCACCTTAAGCCTGGACTGCCGCCTCTGTCCTTGTCATATTTCATCATTAAGAGACAACACAGGAAAATGAACTCCCTGCTTTAATGTCACTTTGTAAATGGCCACTAAGACAAACAAGCAGTTACGCCGAAGTGACTGTGAAATTAATCTCTAAACAATGAAAAAATAAAACCGAGTTCATAAACTCTGGGGAGCCATTTTCTGGTTCCTTTCAGATCCTCTTTATGATGACTAACTTTCAGGTTAGTTGGTGGTATTTAATTTTGCAAATCTCTTGGATATAAATCCAGTAGAAAATAGTATAAAGTGACCACATAGGTCAAATTTACAGAAAAACAAGAGACTGGGACTGGAGATGTGACTCTTCCATTAACTATATAATTTCCTTACAACTAATTTAACCTCTCTGGGCCCTTGGGTTCCTTATGTGAATAAGAAGGTGGAGCAGGTGTTCACTAGGACCCCTTCATACTGTAAAATTTTATTATTCTAAGTAACTTTAGTATCATGTACTATTTTAAGCTAGTGTTTTATCACAATTTCTTTTTTTAAAAGAGGAAGTTACGTAATATACAATGAAGGTATACAATAAATTTAGGTTGTACTTAGATTGAGCTGCACTTTGAAACTGTGTGGCCTTTTCACATGACAAGAGATCGGTATCTTGATATATAACAGGCTTCACGAAAAGAAAGTTTAAACCTCAAATCACATGTATGTAAAGCTTGACAAATGGAAATGGCAAGTGAGTTGGCAACACAACTCACCTACAAGTTCTCCAATCATGAAAAGCAAGTACAGAACGGCAGCAATGGTCAGTCTGGTTTTCACTTTTCTCTGCTTCAGCAGCTCCCTCCGTTTGCTGCAGCTGTCACAGGGGTCCACCTTCAAACTCAGCTGACTGTTGGTCAAGGGTAAGTCCTGGTCCAGTAAGGAATCATCGTCGGCCTGGAGGGCCAGGTGCGCCCCGTTAATAGGCCTTTCCGGGGTTTCAGAACCGTCATCGGCCACCACAACTCGAAGTTTGTTAAGCCGAGAAAGCCCCTCGTCCCCTGCCTCGTCTGAGAAGTCAAAGGCGCTGGTGTCATTTAAAAAGAGCGGCGCATCATCCTTCCGCAGCAGAGATTTGAGGCGCTTCCACGCGCCGGATCCGGCCATGGCAGAGGCTGCGCTGCCGCTGCGCCGAACGGCTCCGGGCAGGCGGACGGCCGGCGGGCTCCTGCTTCACTGGAGCGCCAGCTCCCGGTGGCGCGGCCGTGCGTCCCTCTCCATCCTGTGGAAAACGAAACGCGTCCTGGGTTAAAGGCGCTCCATCAGAGCCACAAGTTCCGAAGCTCCGGGCGGCACGGGGCGCAGGGCCAGCTCGGAGGCGCCGCGGCTCCGCGAGGGGGCGGCGCGTCTCTCGGGGGAGCCACCGAAGGGCGGCCGCTCATCTCCCCGCCCCCGGCCGGCTCGGTGGGTCCGGCTCGCTCAGCTCGGCCCGGAGCCGCGGGGGACGGGGCCGATCTCTCGCCTGCAGCGCCCGCAGCTCCAGGCCGGCTCCGCGGGTCTGACAGGTTCGGGGCCGGGCGCCCGCGGCCGCCTACTCTCCCCGCCCTGCGCGAGACCGCGCGCGTGCGCTGGAGCGGCCGCCGGCGAGGCGCGCGAGGGAGGGGTAGACGCGGGGGCGCGCAGGCGGGGGCGCGCAGGCGGGGGCGCGCAGGCGGGGGCGCGCAGGCGGGGGCGCGCAGGCGGGGGCGCGCAGGCGGGGGCGCGCAGGCGGGGGCGCGCAGGCCGCGGCGCAGGCCGGAGGTTCCGCGAGAAGCCGGGCAGGGGCGCGCGCCGCGCCGCACTCCAACCCCCGTGCGGGCCCCTCGGCCCCGCCAGCTTCTGCCTGTGGGACGCTCACAGGAGAAGCCCCAGGCCGGCCTGCCCTTCCACTTGCCCTCGTCGTAGGACAGCTGCGGCGAGAAGCAGGGTCCGCGGGCTCAGTGGTAGAGTCGAACCCTCCCTCCCGCCCGGCGCTGGGAGTTCGCTCTACCGAAGGAGGGAAGAATCTTGCGACGGATCTCGGCTTACGATGCTCTGTGGAAAACCAGTTTAGCCCTTTAAATCAAGCAGCTTTTCTCTCCTGAGTTGCTGCCTCTCTCTGGCAATTTGGCAAAATTTGCTGCACAGGCGGGTCAACTTGGAGAGGGCGAGGCTTATGGTCGTCAGTAGTTCCGTCTCCTAATATATATTTTACTATTGTTTTTTCAGCAAATATGTGGTGTTCTCTGTGTGTTCGCTCCACATTCCTTTTGCCTCCAAGTATTCACGATATGGACTGAACCCAAGCACAGAAAATCTAGCAGTATCTATTCTGGCCTTTAGTTCTGTTTAACAACAACAAGTTAAAATTCCTTAAGCTCTGAGAAAAGGGTTCTAATGTTAATGGAATGGCAATCGCTCCGCTTCCCCCGCTCCGCCATACCGCAGTCCCCTACCTTCACCGTGATTCCCTGGATGGGTTTTTGGGATTTGGGAGGTCTTAAACTTATGTGCAAAATTTTGTGGGCACGCATATTATCTTGAGTAAGTCCCTTACTCTTCATTATATTCTCAAATAAGATTAGAAACAACAAAACAGTGTCTGGAGAAATCATTGTATAGATCAAGCACCCAGCTCCTACTTGGAGTTGAATTATAGTGCAAACTGCACTATATTCAGTATTTATAAATGTTGTATTTTGACAAGAGTCTACATGGATCACCAAATTTCAAGTTACAAAACATATAATAAAACGTCACATGAAACATCATTTTCCTCCAAAGATTCAGATGATGCTTTAGACTTTTGCATGTCTCAGATGCAAAAACACCAACTGCTTTTGGATTCCAGGACAGTCCCTCACTTCTGAAAGCCCACAGGATTCTCATAGAGCTGCAGCCATGGGAACCAGGTTAGGAAACAGATTTCACGGATTCCAAGACCTAGAATATTCAATAATCAGGGCACTTAGGTCATTATCAGCAGAAGGTAAAGAGCTTACTGAAGTTTGCTTTCCTAACTCCAAATATCTTAATCCATGGATTGGGAGTAGGTTTTTTGTTGTTTTTAATTTATTATAGTGCCTGATATTCTACTGAGAGATATAAATAAATAAAGCAGATATTCCAGGAGTATGATAGCTATCTCTTTAGTGTAAATTCTTCAAAGGAGATCCCATTTAAAGAAAGGGATAGATATTTTCAGGAAAAGTTGAGGCAAGAGCATGGTAGCTTTTTTTTTTTTTTTAAATTTACAATAAACTTTTTTGGGAAGGTCTTCATTCCAGTTTAACTATTTTGTATATCTGGGTCCCTAAGGAGAGTGACGGGATGACAACAAAAACTCCATGGGGATTTTAAGATACATTTCACATGAAAAGGTGGAGCTTACTCCCCCCTCCCATTGAGTGTGGTCTGCTCTTACAGATAGCTTACAGCCCATAATGAATAGAATCTGGCAGAAGTGACAATGTATGACTAATAAGACTAGGTCATAAAAGACATTGCCGCTGCCTTCTTGTTCTCTACAATCACTTGTACTAGAGGAAGACAGAGCTACCCTGTAATGAGGAACTCAGGCAGCCCCATGGAAAGGCCCATGTTATGAAGAACTGGGGCTTCCTGCCAATAGCCATGTGAGTGAGTCATATTGGGAGTGGATCTCCCCAAATAAACCTTCAGATGCCTGCAGCCTGGGTGATGTTGACTGAAGCCTCATGAGAGATCCTGAGCAGAACTACCTAGGTAAGCCACCCCAGATGACCCACACAGACTGTGAGATAATAAATGTGTATTGTTTTAATACGGTAAGTTTAGGGGTAATTTGTTACAGAGCAGTAGATAACTAACATACTCTATATCAACTTTCCTTTGTACCAGGAAAGATACTTTTCTTATTCTTTAATCACATGGACTGTTGTTCCTAGGCCTGCCCTGGGATTAGTGGCGTGATTTTTGTCATTGAGCTTTAAAATGGGCTAAATAAATAGACTTCGGTGAATAGTCTTGGAATGTAACCACTATTTGCAAACTTATTTCTGTGTATTCAGAGTTTATAACAGTAGTCAGATGAACTTTTGAAATATAACCATTTATAATCTGGATACTGCCTGCAGTTCTGCTAGCTATTGCTCAGTATACCATTCTTTTAAAAGATTTTATAAGAGACTTCATATCTCTTTCTAGTATGAGGAGTTTTTTCTCATGGGCAAATGAAAAAATTGTCAAGCATTTAGCCCATCTCTTAATCAGGTAACCCATAATGCACAGATTGTTTAGGTAATACCAGAAGCCTGCCAGTTCAATTGTAAGACACATACCTCAGGGCAATTAATTGCAATAGATGCAAATAGATCCTGGTCCAAGAATTTCTTAGAACAAATGGCAGTGCTACAAATTATACTACACTTAACATTTACCTAAGGATTGTTTATGTGTCAGACACTATGTAAGGGCCCTTAACTTATCTTAGCTCATGTAATCCTTACAGCCTCACTATGAAGAAGGAAATGATTCAAAGCATGGGTATTGGGATCAGACTGCTTGTGTTTGAATTGTGGCTTCATCATTTATAGTCATATACTGGTAATCTCTGGCAAACTATTTAACCTTTTTGTGCTTCAATTTTCTTACCTACTAAATGGTGACAATAGTATCTGCTTCACAGGGCCATGGTTAGGATTAAATGAGATAATGTATGTAAAGCATGTAAAATTTAGCATATGTAGTTCTTGGCACATAGTACGGGTTCAATCAATGCCAGCTATTTTTAAAATTTTTTATTTATTGATTTCAGAGACAGAGAGAGGAAGAGAGAGAGAGAGAGACAGACAGACAGTCGTTGATTTGTTGTTCCATTTATTTATGCATTCATTGGTTGACTCTTGTATGTGCCCTGACTGGGGATTGAACCTGCAATCTTGGTGTATCAGGCTGACGCTCTAACCGACTGAGCTATCTGACCTAGGCCAACTATTTTTTAAGTAGTTTGGTCTCAGGGACATTAAGTAACTTGGCCAGTGTTGTGCAGCTAGCAAACAGTAGGAACACAATTCCAGAGAAGTTTGGTTTCAGGGCTCAAGCTCTTAACCATTACTCTATACTGTCTCTCTTGTCTTCTTTCTGTATACAAATGGAATGGTCTGCAGAAAGCATCTCGACTCCTTGGAGGTATGCTAGGAGAGATCCCCATTTCATATATCAAAGATTTGCCTACACCTTGAGACCTTAGCATCATCTTGTAAAATCCCTCATGAAAATGAAGGAAAAAAAAGTGGAATATTTTTTTTTTAATTGAAGATGTAAAAAAGGTGCCATTTAGTTGACAGGTTCAAATGCTGCATATTTCCCATCTTGAGAACTCCTTTCTCCATTGGAGTATGTAGGTTCCCATAAGATGTTGTTGGAATGTGTACTCTTCTTTTTCTCAGGCAGGGGTGAAAGCTGTTGTATGCATATGAGCAAAGGTTAGTAATGTGATACACAACTACGGTGAATGTAGTAATTTCTTCCTTCTATGTATTACTGTGGTGACAGAGTAGCTAGAGATTCAGCTTAACCCCTTCTGCAGGAGAGGGGAAGAAGACCTGAAGTAGATAAGAGAATTGCCCAAGAACTGACAAATTACCTTCTTGGACAGGAAGGAGTTAAAGGAGATCTCTGTCTTGGGAGTCCATATACCCTGTCAGGCAAACCAAACTGTGGGCCAAAACCTACTAAATTAAGTTTATTGTTTTCATACTTTTGTCTTCCCTTAGTTTGAAAAGTTAACATTCCTTTTTTAAATTTTTGAGGTAACTCCATACTGTTTTCCACAGTGGCTGCACCAGCCTGTATTCCCACCAACAGTGCACTAGGGTTCCCTTTTCTCCACATCCTCTCCAGCATTTGTTGTTTGTTGATTTATTGATGATAGCCACTCTGTCAGATGTGAGGTGATATCTCACTGTTTTACTTTGCATTTCTCTGATGATTGGTGATGTTGAGAATCTTTTCTTATGTCTATTGACCCTCTGTATGTCCTCTTTGGAGAAGTGTCTGTTCAGGTATCTGCCCATTTTTAAATTGGATTGTTGTTGTTGTTGTTTTGGTGTTGAGTTGTATGAGTTCTTTATGAATTTTGGATCTTAACCTCTTATCGGATATATCATTGGCTAATATCTTCTTCCATTCAGTAGGTTGCCTTTTCATTTTGTTAATGTCTTCCTTTGCTGTGCAGAACCTTTTTAGTTTGATGTGGTTCCATTTGTTTATTTTTTTCTTTTGTTCTCCTTGCCCGAGGAGCTGTATCAGAAAAAAGTATTGCTAAGAGAGATGTAATAGATTTTACTGTTTATGTTTTCTCCTAGGAGTTTTATGGTTTCAAGTCTGACAATGGAGTCTTTAATCTATTTTGAGTTTATTCTTGTATATGTGTAATAAAGTGATTTAGATTCATTTTTCTCTATATGTCTGTCTACTTTTCCCAACACAATTTACTGATAGACTGTCTTTACACATTGTATGTTCTTGCTCCTTCAGTGCTTTTACTTCTGGGTATATATTAGAGAAACCCAAAACACTAACTTGAAATAATATATGCATCCTTATGTTCATTGCAGCATTATTTACAATAGCCAAGATATGGAAGCAACCCAAGTTGCTCATGAAAGATGAGTGGGTAAAAAAGCTGTGCACATATATATATAATGGAATATTACTTGGTCATAAAAAAGAGTGAAACATTAACATTTGTGATAGTCTGGATAGACCCAAAGGGTGTTATGCTAAGTGAAATAAATCATTTAGAGAAAGAAAAATGCTATATGATTTCACTTATATGTGGAATCTAAAGAACGAAATAAACAAACAAACAAAATTGAAACAGACTCAGATATAGAGAACGGACTGATGGTTGCCGGGGGGAAAGGGGTTGGAAGACGGGGCAGAAAAGCCGAAGGGATTAAGAAGTACAGATTGGTAGTTACAAAGCCGTCATGGGGGTGTAAAGCACAGCATAGGGAATACAGTCAATGGTATTTTAGTAACTATGTGTGGTGCCAGGTGGATACTTGAAATATCAAGGGGGACCGCTTTGTTGTCCACCTGAGACTAATACAAAATAATATTGAAAACTATAAGTGAAAAAAAAAGATAAGAAAAAAAGAACCAAAAAAAGTAAACATTTCTGTGGATTTCTCTAACCATGTCTGGCTAAAAAGGGAAATGAAAGGTGGTCCCGGTGGGATGGATTTAAGGACTGAGCACTGCAGCGCTGGAGTCTGGAGGTGGTAACTGGGCTGGGGGAACTTGCAGCTGGAAGTGAAAGGCTGACTTTGGAAACACTTTGGGAATGCTTCATCGTAGACAAGAGCACCACATGAGAACTTGGAGAATTCGGTTTAACTGCTAACTTTGCCATCCGGTCACTGTGATTCCTAGCAGCGTACTATGGCTGAGCTCATTGTCTTGTCTGTAAAAAGTAGAAAATAATATTTGCCCTACCTATTTCATAGGGATGCTATACAAATGAGATTTTGTATGTGAAAGCATTCTCTTACCTATTTTTCTAGAGTTATTAAAGACCGTGCCATCTGACCAAACTGCAAAGCCAAGGTATGGGCAGATGCTGGTCTTCAAGAATCCTCCAATTGTATGTGTCCCTTCTTAGGACTGCTCAGCTCCAGTCCTTGGTTTATTAACAGCATGTTCTGGCTTAGACTTCTAGATCATCAGTACACACATTACTGTAATTATTACTTCATTTCTATCCAAAGCTGTTTTTGTGTTCGTAGTACCTAACATTGCACTCATAGCAGGAGCCCTGCAAATACGCATGGATTAATATACGAAAATATTTTAATCACAGAGTTAATCTATAATTTTAAATTTCCCTCTAACAAACATTTCTGTTTCTTCAAGCTGGTGTGTAAGGTCATTTCTAAGAAATTCTTGGTGGTGAGCTCATTTTGTCTCATGATAATTGGAAATTATTAATACACTAATAGTCAGTTTATATTTATACCAGACTTATTTTAAAGAACATTGTAACATTTATGAATTAAGCCAGAACAGAGAAGCAACTGCAGACAAAGTGACTTTTTTGTGGCCTCTAACAACTGGAGGCTTTAAACAAGGAAGGCCATTGTGTAAGAATTCCCTCCCAGGGTTATTGTGAGGATTAATTAAAATCGGCGGTATTTTGAATTTTTTAATAACTAAAGATGGCAGTAATTTTTTAGGAGTATCTTTATATTGGTCCTCCCTGTAACAAGTTCACCCACTATTTAACCCCCTCTTTTCCCTGGAGCAAAAATCCCAAGACTAGGCCAACCTAAATTACTTTTAATGGCTTTAAACCCACTACCAGAGCACACATGACTGATATTTAGTCCACTGATCACAAAGATCTTTGTGTATGATTTACATGACACAACAATGCCTTGTAATCACTGTGCCCCCTGGCAGTTACATATAAATTACTGTAATTATTACAGCTGTTTTTAATTGACCAACAAAGTTTTACTCTCTTTGTAATTTATATTTTAATAACTCACATTCTGCTCATGTGCAAATAGGGTTTAAGGCAGCTTTCCCTTTACTAGTTCTTCATTATCTCCAAACATTGTAAATGTTGAAAGTTTTACCTGATACAGCTACTGGTTTGATCCTCATTCTGTATGCTCAGTAATACATGCAGACACTAGATAAAAGACAGGAGACTTTGATTTAGCTCTCCAATAGCTGTTTCCTTAGGAACTCCTTCTCCTCAGTCTCCTGATCTCTTCTGATCCTAACCTTGTCCCCAGCGACTCACCCAGCCCATGCTGGCCCCTTCCCTGACCCAGAAGGAGCCGCTCTGAACATTCTGAGTGGTGGGCATAAGGCAGCAGATACTCTGGAGCAGGCCCAGGTGAGGTCTGGGGAACACTAGGATAAGAGACCCATTGTAAATGAGGAACCTGACTGGCAGGTGACCAACTGTCCTGGTTTGCTTAGGACAGAGGGGTTTCCAGGACATGGGACTTTCAGTTTACTAGGATGAGTTTACCTCTCAGCAAGAATAGATTGTAAACCCTGCTACTGGCTGAGTCTTTGCTGGGTAATGGAGAGAATCTTTCCTGGGGAAGACGGTTTGTTCCTATTGGGTCCTTCAGCGAGCTGGGCTGGGTGTTCTCAGAGAATTCCATGGACACGACTCCTATTACATTGAAATGGAGGAGGTCAGAGGTGTTCAAGAGGGAGGCCAGCCACACCCAGGTAGGGCCCCAAAGGCCACAACCCTGTTAGAGTCACCGAGGTCCCAGGTGAGTTCTGTAGCTTTGCAGGTCAGGCTAGGGGAATCAGTGCATGCCAAACTGCTCCGAGAGACTGAGTCAGTTACTGTGTGGTTGATATGTTAGTTATCCTGGGGGATACACCTTTCCTGTTGCCCTGGATGCCCCCTTCACAGGACCAGTGATATGAGAAACCACATCTTAGAACTAGAGCAAAGGTGACTGGAGTTTTAAATGACATTGTTCTGTCCTCATGGCCTCTTCTGGCTTTTTGTGCTTCTGTTTCTCTGCTGAGGTGTTCTTCCTCCTGCTCAGCATCTGGCTAACTCCCGTTCAGCATTCAAACCCTGTAGATTCTGCCCAACCTTCCCCTGCTCTCCTGCTTCCTCCTCTTTCTCCCTCCTTCCCGTTTTCTTCCCTTCCCTGCCCTCCTCCTTCCCTTCTCCATCCCTCCCCCTATTCTTTCTTTCTTTAACAAATATTATTTGAATGCTTATCATATTCAGTCATGAAACTAGGCACTGGATCTACAGTGTTGAATAAGACAAAGTCTAGATGACATCCCATCCCTCAGTAGTCCTATATACACATCTCCAAATCTTAATCTTTATTACTAATTTTCCCCTGGATTACATGAAGAAAATTGATATTTATATCTACATGTAGTTTTTAAGTGAAAGTGCGAAATAGTATAGCCTTTTTTTTCTCAGTCATGTTTTAGTCTAGTCTTCCTGAAAGCCTTCCCTAGGCCCTATCAATTGCAATCTGCAGATAATCAACTTCATCCATTGTGTACTGATTTTTATAGTCTAGGGCAGGAAATTCACTTCATGTTACTCTAGTTGCCTTTAGTCCTAGTTGTGCTTTGTTCTGAGTTGTGACCTCACAGCTCAGAGCCTTGTCTTCATTTTATAAATAGTTTGGATATTTTTATCACAGAGTGCATTACTTTGTACTTGTTCCCACTAAAGCTCATTTGTCAGTTGTCTGACCACATGGCCAGGTTTATATGCTCTTCCGACTAGCCCAGCAAACTTCTTCTATAAAGGGCCAGGCAACAATACCAGTTTTACAGCAGTACCCTTGTCTCGGTCGCCATCACTCAACTCTGATGTTGTGTTGTGAAAGCAGCCATAGATGATAGTAAGTAATGCGTATGGCTGTGTTCACATAAAACTTTACTTATGGACCCTGAAGTGTGAATTTCATATAATATTCATGTGTCATAAATATTAGTCTCCTTTAGATTTCCCCCCAACCATTACAAAGATGTAAAAATCAGTCTTAGCTTGTGGCCACATGAAAACAGGCCCAGGCTGGATTTGGCTCGAGGGCTATAGTTGGCTGACATTGATCTAGAGCCATCTTCAGTTGGATGTGTTGCTCAGCTATGACTGCATTCTTCCTCCTTCAGATCATGCACACACATCTTAGCCCCATCCTAGCATAGATGCTTGAGGCTCTTTACTTGGCTCCATAAATCCCTGCTTCCCAACATATTCTTTAAGCAGCTTCGGTTAGACAGTCCACCTGTTCTCACAAAGGTGAGATGTAACTGGGGACCCACAACCCACCAGAAGGCTCTGCTTTGTGGCTGCCCACACCTCCCAATGACTCCTGTTAAAATACCCTGGGCTTTTCAGAATGGAAATCTGACTGTCTTCACCGTCTCCCTCACCTGAGCTGTAGGCACTATGAACTTGCATTGTTTGGGGCTCTGACTGCAACCGTCATACGTGCTGTTGCCTCATTTAAAATGCTTTTCTTTACCACTCCTTCACCTAGTTAATTCTAGGTAAATTCTAGAGCCAATCCCCCATCATGCCCCAAGTCTAGAGGAGTCCATTGTTTACATGCACTCATGCCTCACTGTGTAATTTTATCTTTATTAGTGGCATTGTTTGACTAATGCTGCCCCTGACTAGCTGTTAGACTCTGTGTTCCGTGAGAGCAGGACACTGTGTCGTTGTTGACTCTGTATCTCCTGCACCGGGCCCCATGCCCGGCACACAGGAGATGCTCAGTGGGAACTTGTTGAGTGGGGGAACTGGAGCCACAAGACCTCAGCCGGTTGGCTGGGGCATTACTGTGACAGCCCCCACCCCGTACTAGCAGAGGGAACTCAGATCGATTACATGATCTCTTTGAGCCTCAGTTTCCCCTGTAGAATGGGGGTAATAACTACTATAATTGGGTTGTGGTGACTTAAGTGAGATAAGGTGCCCGGCATATGGCTTGCCCCAGTTGCTGTTAGATTAACATTGATTCCCCTTTCCACTTCCTCTCATTGGCGTCGGCTCCATGGCCTGATGCCTAACTACCACTTGCCCATATTACTCAGGCTCACAGGACTCCACCTTCCTGAGAACTGCACCACTTCCTGGAAAAAGTCCAGAGTTAGCAGGCAACCACCACGCCCCGCATACGTGTGCTGCTTCCCTGTAGCTGTCACTTGTGTCCTCTGCCCTCCCTGGCACCTGCTGGGATCAGCAGTGTTTCCTTCTCAGCTAGTTCCTGCGTGCCTACAAAACATTCCAATCTCCAGCAACTTTTATTTCAATCTTTATTTGGAAGCCTGGCAAAGGTTTTTGTAAGGTCTCCAGGTGGATAATAATAAGCAGTGTCTTTTTATGTGCATGGTATTTACTCCTCAAAATTTAAATTAATTTGTCAAATTTTTCTCTGTAAAGATTCCATTTTGCCATCCTTTTCTTAAGTTAATTTTGTGGGTAGCCTGCCCGTTTAGCAAGTAAACATAACTTCCCATGTTCCTTCAAGATATTTCTTTTTCTTTAAACATTTTTTAAAGATTTTATTTATTTATTTTTAGAGAGAGGGGAAGGGAGGGAGGGAAACATCAATGTGCAGTTGCCTCTCACATGCCCCCAACTGGGGATCTGGCTCACAACCCAGGCATGTGCCCTGACTGGGACTTGAACTGGTGACCTTTTGGCTTGTAGGCTGACACTCAACCCACTGAGCCGCACCAGTGAGGGCTGGAGATTTCTTCATGATAATAAATATTATTATGTAATAAAAATAACAATATTTTGAGCATATAACAAATGAACTCTTCATACATGTTAATTTAATCCTTATAACAACCCTGCCTAGTAGATAGTGTTATCCCCATTTTGTACATGGGATAAATGAAATTTTAAAAACAACATGTTCAAATTTACACAGCTAGAAACTGGTGGAGTAAAGATTGTGTTCAGGTTTGTCCCAGCCAAATGCCCATTATCTTTCCACTTCGACGTTTTCCTTATTCTTATGCGTGGCGTGGGTGATGGTGTTGGGGAAGGTGTGTGTGTCACCTCTCACTTTTCTAATCTGGGTGAACATCCAGTTGTTACTAGTGACTACCCATTTTGGCGAATGACCCCTCGGTGCCATAGTAGAGTTCCATCAGAACTCAGGTAGGTCTTGCAGTATTACTTCTTCATCTAAGGCACTCCTCTCTCCATCTATTCATCCACCCACCCGTCCATCCAACCAGTATTTCTGAACCGGCTGTGTTCAGGTTGCTATACCACAGACTGGGTGGCACATAAACAACAGAAACTTATTTCTTATAGCTCTGGAGGCTTAGAAGTTCCAAGATCAAGCAAGTCACCAGCATTGTCGTGTTCTGGTGAAAACCCTCTTCCTTATTCATTGCCAGCACCTTCTTACTGTGTCCTCCCATGGTGGAAGGGACTAGGGGGCTCTTTGGGGTCTTTTTTAAATAAGATACTAACACCATGTATGATGGCTCCACCCTTAGGACGTAATCACCTCCCAATGGCTCTACCTCCAAACACCATCACGTTGGGCATTAGGATTCTAATATGCGAATTTGAGGGGGACAGAAACATTTCGACCATAGCAGAGGCTGTATATCAGACACTCTGCTATGTACTGTGCATATGTTAGTCCAAAGAAATGTAATGTGTCCCTAGTTTTTAAAATTAAGACATTGGGGAGTTAGTGGAGGAGGCACTTGGGAGAGAGTGTGTAGGTGGAGAAGATGGAAAAAAAGGAAGGAAAAGAGAAGGACTTCCTGTGAAATCACTACCTTGGGCCCATGGTCCGGAGGAGGACATTGGGCATGATGTGGAAGCCAGGGGTAGATTAATGAGATTCTTATATACCAAAATAGAAGTGATGATTTGGACCAGCTGAATTTTGCCATATGGTTTTCAGTTTCCTTCCCCACAAGCTGTTACTTTTCTAGCTCTCTAATGTTCTCATCTTGCTCTTTTCCAAGTCAGCATAGAAGCTCCCTTTGCATCTTGTTTCTTTGTGTAGCTAGCATCCCTACTTACCTTATAGCCGACCGGAATTGCTACAGTGACTGACAGTTTTACTGTGCAGAAGGGGCTACTTCATTAGTCTTTCTAGTGTGTGTTCATGTGTGCACAGTGAGTGCACATGGACACAAGTGTGTGTCGTCTTACTCATGTGAGAAGTGAGGAGATCTGAATGGTTGTAGTTCAGTTATTAAAGTTGTGTTCAGACAAAGGCATCCTGGAGACCAGAAGAGTCCTCACAGTGGCATTTACCTCAGTAAGTTCACTGTGCATCAAGAGTCAGAAACTTGACTTGTAGGCACCCTGACAATGCATTCATCTCCCATCAACCTGGCTCACAGAAACTAGTAAATACAGAGAAGAATATTGTGGGTATGTGAGAAAGTATAGATGTGTTTTAGAGATCCATACTGAAGTAAGTGGGGATAAAATGGGTTGGGTCTAGCATTCGCTTTAAAATGTTTTAGTTGTGCCCTGGCTGATGTAGCTCAGTGGATTGAGCACAGGCTGTGAACCAAAGAGTTGCTGGTTCAATTCCCAGTCATGACACACACCGGGGTTGCAGGCCAGGCCCCAGTGGGGACCATGTGGGAGGCAACCACACATGGATGTTTCTCTCTCTCTCTTTCTCCATCCCTTTCCCTCTCTAAAAATAAAATCTTTTAAAAAAATAAAATATTTTAGTTTTTAGTGAGGCAAAATCTTCAGTGTGGGAAAATCTGGTTAATGGGTATTTTATACTATACGTTAATATGTTATATCCATTCATTATACTATTTCCCTTACTTCTATGTGTTTAAACTTTTTTTGTAATATAAAATTTAAAAATATAAAGACAACGCAGTGATTTGTAGAGAGAAATAAAAACAGGTAGCCCAGATATTCAAGTTACCTTAACCAGGAATACAACATGGAAAGCTAATTTGATTGAAAACTGCTGGGTACACCTGGATCCTAGCAAGGGGAGTTAGCAGTAGGTTCCAGGCCTAATGGCTGCATGCTCTGGGGTCATATCCACTGAGATCCACTTCTTGTGGGACTTGGCGGGGCTCCCATTCCTCAGACTTGTTTGGAAAGGCTTCAGTTTTCTCTAAGCTGCCCTAGGCTGAATAGAAGCTCGGTATTCTGGCTCCTAGTCCAGTGTTCTTGTAGGACTTTATCTGTGTCTAAATCCAGAACACATCACCTCACTACGATATTGCTATGATTACTATTATTTTTGCAATATACCAATGTGTTATGCAGAGGATTACTGTTCTATTAACAGTACAAAATGACCAAACCATTCATTTCTGTTTCTACATCTTTCTCTGGAAACAATTGATTTGATTTCCACTTACTGAATTACAACTCCAATAAAGTCCCCCCCGCCCCCCGCCAGAATACTCCCGGAGTATCTTTGAGCACTGTCAATTGGTTTACTCACGAGCTTCTTCCTTTACTCCGCCAGAGAACTGATTCCTTCCTTTGCATTTAACTTTTGCTGGAATCACTCTCAGATGATGGCTTATTGTCTCATTTTAAATCTTGAGGGGACCTTACACTTGCTCCTTCCCATCCAGCCATGTCTCAGGTGGAACTGTCCATTATCCAGCACATGGACAGTTAAAGGCCAATTGGCCCAAGACCTCCAGAACAAGCCTGCAGTCTGACAAAATCAGGCTGCTCCCTGGCTCACAGCAGAGGGCATGTACTCCAGAACTGTGAAGTGCCATTCTTTACAGGAGACTGCTAGCAGCTGTATTCTATGGTCATGTTTAGATTAATTACAGAACAAACGTTCCTCATGTGTCTACTGTTGAGTTAGTGCAAGAGAGCTCATTTTTAGAAAACGAAAGCTCACTTTAAGAGAGCAGAGTGAGGTCTCCAGAGGCTTCTGGGTCTGAGCTCTCACATATGACTCATGTACTCCTGGACTGTGTAGTCGCCCAAGACAATGATATAATTCCATCTGCAGCCAGGAACTCCTCTCTCCCCCTTCTGCTCTCTGTCCCAGGATCTAGTTCTGGGGGCCATCTCAAAGACTTAGACATCTGATGCCTACACCCCATGGGCTTCTCACATTGCGCTCCCTGTCCCCAAGTCAGGCACCTAAATCCTTCTCCAGGCCGGGGAGGGGAAGGGATTGGTGGTGTCTCTGTCACTGCCAACGGTGGCAACAGGCATCTGCTTCTCCTGCTTCCAGTTTCTGGGTTTGCTTTAGAACCTCTGAACTGTTGCTTCAGCTCACAGTCCTGCTGGCACCCACATTCTTTCAGATCTCTGACAGGTCAAAACCTGAGAAGCAGCAGGGTACCATGAAGATTCCTGACATTGAGCTTTGACCTGTCCGTCTAACTGTGGCTGGCCAGCACCTGCTCCAGGAATGACAGAGATGGCTAAAGGAAAAGGCACTAATAATACCCCTGTGGTTTACTAGTTGTTTTCAAAGGCATGATTTGATTTGATTCTCTTTCGGATCTGTGAGATAGTTATTATTCCTATTTGAAGAGATAAGAAACTAGGGTACCATGAGGTCAGGTAATGTGTTTTTTTTTTTTAAGATTTTATTTATTTATTATTAGAGAGAGGGGAAGGGAGGGAGAAAGAGAGGGAGAGAAACAGCAATGTATGGTTGCTCCTCACATGGCCCTCACTGGGGACCTGGCCTGCAACCCAAGACAATGATATAATTGATGCAACCCAGGCATGTGTCCTGACTGGGAATCGAACTGGGACCCTTTGGTTCCCAGCCCGCGCTCAATCCACTGAGCTACACCAGCCAGGGCAGGTAATGTGTTTTTAGTCTCAAAGTTAATTGGCAGCAGGACCATGATATGAACTCAGGTATTCCATCTCCTGGAGGAGTTTATCTGTATGTAAATCCAAGTTATTACTAAACTAGATTTCTATAACTAAAATCTTATTTGTAGCAACCACAAAAGGTGACTAATTAGTAGTAGCAGACTGAGACTGTTCAATAGCCAAATGCCATATTTCATTTCATCCATATGTTGAATTTATTAATTTAAACAAGACATTACAAATTTTTTACCATGAGCAGTCAAGAGATGACATCTCTTGTTGTTATCTCTATAGCTGATAAATCAAGAAAAAGAGGTAAGTTATAGTGGTAATCAATAAGTAGAACTTAAAACAGAAATTGTTCATAAAACCTCTGAGTAATGGGTATGGGAGTGATGAGGTTGGTGGGGATGGGTGGTGGAAGATTTTTGTTTCTCACTTTATTTTTTAAAACATTTTATTTATTTATTTTTAGAGAGAGGGGAAGGGAGGGAGAACGAGAGGGGAAGAAACATCAATGTGTGTTTGACTCTTGTGTGCGGGGACCTGGCCTGCAACCCAGGCATGTACCCTGACTGGGAACTGAAGCAGTGGCCCCTAGTTTCGCAGGCCGGCATGCAGTCCACTGAGCCACACCAGCCAGGGCTATTTCTCATTTCAGACGCTTCTGTACAGTCTGAATTTTAAAAACATGTGCAGGTTTCACTTCTATAAATTAAAAATGTTTTAAAATATAAGAAATAAGTGAAATAAAAAGTATTCATCATTAAGTGATTGCTTAAATAGACACGTAATACTATGCAGGCAATAGAAAAATATGAAGTACATCTATACAGATGTATTTTTTTCTTTTAAGTAAGAAAAAAATTGCAGAATGATATTATATGGCTAGGATAATACCATTTACTTCAAGTGTGTGTGTGTGTGTGTGTAGGGAGACCTGTATATGTGTACACCACACTGGGAGGATATTATCAAAGTGATATCAAAGTGGAAAGGAGAGACTTGTATTCTTTATTATATATTTTTATACCTCTTTCTACTGTTTGATTTTTTCAAGAAGCATGCATTGAGTATGAATGTGTATGGAATATTCTGCAGGTTCAAAGCTGAAGTGATTTTGAGTGTTTCCCTTTTCTTTCTTTGTCATGAAAGAGCCAAGCGTGATAGTATTGTGTTATGTACGAGGGTCAGGATCTTACACTGACGCATAGTGAGGAAATTCACTGGTTCTGGGCCCCTGAGTATTGTCATGAAAGGGAAGTTTGTGAATTGAATCCCTCCTCTTTCATGACTCAGTGTCACCACAGAGCTGACCAAAAGTCTGATTCATGTTTCTTTTTATGTTGCTAGATTTCCTTCCTCTGCTTGGTTTTGAGCAGATCTCACCAGGAGTATGCAGGATTCAAATCCCCAAATCCAGTATGTGATGATTGTACCAAGGTATCCGTCCCATTCTTTGGAGTCTTTACTAACCCTGATACTTGTTAGAATCCTTTTAGCAATTCGGTTATTTTTGTATTTTACTCTATTGTGGAAAGAGTACAACATGGGATTTACCTGCTTAACAAAATTTTAAGTGTACAATACAGTATTGTTGACTATGGGTACAATATTGTACAGCAGATCTCTAGAACTTAACTGTTATTTTTAAATTTTTATTTTTTAAATTTGTTTATTTATTTTAAGCAGTAAGCATTTATTTAGCTTCAGAGTTTGCAAGTCGGCCATTTGGGCTTGAGATTCAACTGAGTAGTTTTCTGTTCTCAACTGCACTCGTGCACATGTGGATACTTGGGTGTATAATAGGGTTTGGAGGTAACGGAGCCATATATGTTTTTTATGGTTGTTCAATTCCATTTGTCCCCATTCCCCCCCATTACTCTTCCCTGCCCTAACCACTCCCATCTCTCTCATTCAATCCTCCCCACCACGTTGTCTTTGTCCATGGGTCCTTTATACGTGTTCCTTGATGACCCTTCCCCTTCTTTGCCCCATTATCCTCCTCCTTCCTCCCCTCTAATTACTGTCAGTTTGTTCTTCATTTCCATGTCTCTGGTTCTGTTTTGCTCGCTTATTTGTTTTGTTGTTTAGGTCCTACTTATAGGTGAGATGATATGGTACCTGTCTTTCACTGCCTGGCTTATTTCACTTAGCATAATGCTCTCCAGTTCCATCTGCACTGGCTTGTGAACTATCTTTTTTTTTTTAAATGAAAGAAGTTAAATTTATACACACCTTAAGTTTAGTTGTGAAATTTATAGTAAAAAGAATGGATTCCACAAATTATGGAGATGCAAACTCCCAGTCCATTTAAATTTGACATCTTCAGTCTACTTAATTGATTTGTTTAAATGGTAATTTTTCTAACCAAATTCAGTTATATGAGTGATAGTTATGCCCTTGACAAAGATGACAAGAGTGGTATTATTGTGACTGAGAAAGTAGAATATATTTCTTGTTTGGTAGAATTCACCAGTGTAGCCATCTGATTTCAGAGTTGTCTTTGTTGGAGAGTTTTGATAACTGACTCAATATCCATACTAGTTACAGATCTTTTCAGACTTTCTGTTTCTTCATGGTTTAGTCTTAGTAGGTTGTAAACTATTTCTTCTAGTTTATGTAGTTTGTTGATGTGTAAGTGTTCTTGAAAGCTTTTTATGATTTTTTAAAAAATTTCTGTGACATCAATTGTAAAATCTCTTCTTCCATTTCTGATTTTATTTATGTATTCTCTTTTTACCTTACTTTCTCTAAGGGTTTGTTGTTTTTTTTCTTTTTAAAATATTTACTCTTAGTTTTGTTTACTTTTTTCTATTGCTTTTCTTTTTCTATTTCATTTATCTCTGCTTTAATTTTTGTTATTTCCATTCTTTTACTAACTTTGGATGAGTTTTTTTTAGTTTTGAAGTGTAAAATTGGGTTGTTTATTTGAGACATTTTTTTTTCTAACGTAGGCATTTATTGCTCTTTTAGTACTGCTTTGATACTAAGTATGGACTGCTGAATAAGTATTGGAATGTTATGGTTTCAGTTTTGTTTGTCTTGAGGTTCTTTCTAATTTCCTTTTTTATTTATTCTTTGACCTGGTGGTTGTTCAAAAGTGTGATTTTTCCAGTTTTCCTTTATTGTTGATTTCTAGTTTTATCCCATTGTGGTTGGAAAAGTACTTGGTATGATTTCAACCATTTTAAATCTGTTAAGACTTGTTTTGTGACCTAACATGTGGCCTCTTCCTGGAGAAATGACAGTGTGTCCTGGAGAAGAATGCGTATTCTGCTGCTGTTGGGTAGAATGTTCTGTACGTGTTTGTTAGGTCAATCTGATCTATGCTGTTATTCAAGTTCTCTGTTTTGTTGATCTTTCTTTTATTGTTAAATTATATTTGTCCCTATTTTTCCTCCATTACTCTCTCCTATCCTACCCATCCCCATCTCCCACATTTAATCCTCCGCCCATTGTCTTTGTCCATGGGTCCTTTATGTGTGTTGCTTGACTTGACTTTCCCCCTTTTTCCCTTTTATCCCCTCTCTCCTCCCCTCTGGTTACTGTCTGTTTGTTCTTTATTTTCAAGTCTCTGGTTCTATATTGCTCACTTATTTGTTTCATTGATTCAGTTATACTTATAGGTGAGATCATAGGGTATTTGTCTTTCACTGCCTGGCTTATTTCACTTAACTTAATGCTCTCCAGTTCCATCCATGCTGTCACAAAGGGTAGGAGCTCCTTCTTTTTTCTGCTGTGTAGTATTCCATTGTGTAAATGTACCACAGTTTTTTGATCCACTCATTTACTGATGGGCACTTAGGCTGTTTCCAGCACTTGACTATCGTAAATTGTACTGCTATGAACATTGGGGTGCATAGGTTCTTTTGAACTGGTGTTTCAGGATTCTTAGGGTATAATCCCAGCAGTGGAATTGCCAGGTCAAAACACAGTTCCATTTTTAGTTTTCTGAGGAAATTTTGTGCTCTTTTCCACAGTGGCTGCACCAGTCTGCATTCCCACCAATAGTGTACCCCTGTGCACTGTCCTCCACATCCTCGCCAACACTTGTTTGTTCATTTGTTTATGATGGCCATTCTGACTGGTATAAAGTCATATCTCATTGTAGTTTTAATTTGCACCTCTCTGATGGCTAGTTGAGCATCTTTTCATATGTCTGTGGGCCTTTTATATGTCTGTCTTGGAGAAGTGTCTGTTCAGGTCCTTTGCTCATTTTTTAACTGGATTGTTTGTCTTCCTGGTGTGGAGTTGTGTGAGTTCTTTATATATTTTGGGAAATGAAGCCCTTGTCTGAGGTATTATTGGCAAATATATTTTCCCATACAGTTGGTTACCTTTTCATTTTGCTGATGTTTTCTTTGGATGTGCAGAAGCTTTTTATTTTGATGAAATCCCATTTGTTTATTCTTTCCTTTATGCACCTTGCTCTAGGGGACATATTGGTGAAAATATTGCTGCGTGGAATATCTGAAACTTTCCTGCCTATGTTTTCTTCTGGGACTTTTATGGTGTTGCAACTAATATTTAAGTCTTTTATCCATCTTGAGTTTATTTTTGTGTATGGTGCAAGTTGGTGGTCAAGTTTCTCTCTTTTTTTGCATGTAGCTGTCCAGATCTTCCAACACCATTTGTTGAAGGGGCTATTTTCCCTATATTTTATGCTCCTGCCCTATTTGTTGAATATTAATTGACTATAAAGACTTGGGTTTGTTTCTGGGCTCTCTATTCTGTTTCATTGATTTATGTGTGTGTTCTTATGACAATACCAGCTTGTTTTGATTACTGTGGCCTTGTAGTATAGTTTGATATCAGATATTGTGATCCCTCCTACTTTGTTCTTCTTTATCAAAATTGCTGAGGCTATTCTTGACCTAATATGTGAACTTGGCAAAACAGCAGGATACAAAGTCAATATTCAGAAATAGAAGGCATTTTCGTATACCAACAATGAAATGTCAGAAACAGAAACTAGGGGGGAAAATCCCATTTGCTATAGCAACAAGAAAAATAAAGTACCTAGAAATAAACCTAACCAAGGAGGTAAAAGACCTATACTCAGGAAAATACAGAACAGTGAAGAAAGAAATTAAGGAAGACACAAATAAATGAAAGCATATACCATGTTCATGGATTAGAAGAATTAACATCATCAAAATGTCCATACTACCCAAAGGGATTTATAGATTCAATGCAATCCCTATAAAAAATACCAATGATATATTTCATAGATACAGAGCAAACATTTCAAAAATTTATGTGGAACAATAAATGACCTAGAATAGCCTCAACAATGTTGATATTTTATCTGGAGGTTCTGTATTTGATGGTAGGGAACTGAAGTCTTTTACTGTTACTGTACTACGGTCTATCTTTCCCTTCAGTTCTGTCAATTTCCTTGACATATTGAAGTGCTCTGATGTTGGGTGCATATATATTTATCATTGTTGTATCTTCCTGGTGATTGAAATTTCCTCATTATATAATGTTCTTCTTGTTTTCTTGTGGCAGTTTTTATTTAAAGCCTATTTTTTTTATGTACTCGTAAGTATAGCCACCCCTGACTTTCAGAAATCCTGATGTTGTGTAAGAAGTCTATCTACCCAGAGGCCACCATGGCTTCACCCAGAGAAGCCATGTATAGATGCTCTAGTCTGCAGTTCCCTCTTAGCTTGGTCTTCTGGCCAAGACACTAGACATATGAATGAAACCATCTTGGACTGTCCAGAACATTCCATCTGCCAGATGAATGCCATATGTCCTCTGTCAATGGAATATATTTTTCCAGGTGAGTCCTGCTTAAATTCATGACCCATAAAATGGTTTGGAGGTAGTTTGTTACACAGCCATCGGTAACTATTGACTCTTGTTATACCAATTTCAGATTAAGCTCAATTATGGACCAAGTTTATACTCCTTTTTCTCTCTCTTCATTGAAATTTAGATGTTAAAATACTATGGTCCTTTTGATTACCAATAAATATACATATATTTTTATCTAGTTGTCATCCATTTATGCCTATTGTTTTCTTTTCCTTTATAATTTAATTTTATTTGGCATTTTCATTATATCAATACATATTTGATGTATTTTAAAGAGCTATATCATATTCTAGATGTCATAGTAGGCATAACATCCTTCTTTTATTGGGTTTTGGGAGTCACCCTCTCCTTTCTTCAGGCATATACCTTGCAGTTAGGTGAGGCCTTCTGACTGAGTTCTGGCCAATAAAACATTAAAAAGTGATATGTGCCATTTCCAAGTCTGCCCCATAAAAAGTACAAGTAATCTTCATTTCTTTTCCAATCTACCAGGCTAACAGAAAGAACTCTGAGAACCTAGAGTAGGGCACAGACATACAGTATAAGGAGCGTGGGGCCCTGGTTGACCATGTAAACCAGAGCCCTTACAACCTGCTCACCCCCACAGGACTGTATGTTGAAGGAGAAATAAATATTTAATCAGTTAAGACTTGGAGATTGTAGGGTGTATCTGTTATAGCAACTAGTATTTTAAATGCCTCTGGTACCATCAGGTGCATTTACCCAGCTGATAGAGTAGGATAGTAATTACTACTGACTCCAAGTAATCATTACATTTTAAGTCAGTTAATTTTAGGGGTCCTGCTTGCATTTTAGAATTTTGAAAGAACAATCTCACTGGCTTGTCAAAGGTAAAGCTGTATAATGTCTATATGCAAAACAAAATAAAACCTTGAATTATGAATTCGTGTCTTAAAAATTACTTAGGATTAGTATAGAATAGAGTTACTAGTATGTTGTCTGAGGTCACACAATGAAGTGCTTCACCATTCATTAGTTTGTTCATTCATTCTTTATATAGTCAATAGTGCTAGACATTGGAAACCCAAAGATAAAGGAGACAGACACACTTCTTTTAACTATGGCTTGTACAATTACGCATTTACCTGGATGCCATGGGCAAGCCTCTAACCTCTCTGAGTTTCCTCCATTTGTAAAATGAAGACAATATCGCTGTTGCATTCACTTCTATGGTTCTGGTGGGGTTTAAATGAGATTAACCATAGAACATGGTGCCTATCATGTACTAAGTGCTCAATAAATACAGTTTTTCTTTTTTCAAAACATCATTCTAACTTTCTACCATTCTTTTTTTTATTTTTTTAAAGATTTTATTTATTTATTTTCAGAGAGAGGAGAAGGGAGAGAGAAAGAGCAATGTATGGTTGCCTCTCACATGGCCCTCACTGGGGACCTGGCCCGCAACCCAGGCATGTGCCCCGACTGGGAATCGAACCAGGATCTTCTGGTTCCCAGCCCGCGCTCAATCCACTGAGCTACAGCAACCGGGCACTTTTTACCATTCTTGATAGCTGGGTCACAATAAGGATTTTCAAAGTGGGAGCTTTAACTCTTTTCCCAAATAGGCAGCGCCAGGACTTCCTTCCTGTCATCTTGCTGAGAAACTTCCTTATATTAAGGCTACTGAGTCAACAACATTCTCCATAAAAAGAATTTTATAAGAATATTCATAGGTATTCATCATTTTCTTAGGTAAATACCTAGTAATGGTTTGTTGGGCTAAGGGATAGATCTGTGATGGAAACTACCATTTTCCAAAGTGCTTATATCATTTTATGTCTCCATTAGAAAAGTATGAAAGATCATTCCTCATCCTCACCAACATTTGGTAGTATCAGGTTTTTCATAATTTTGATGAATTCCAATGTACCTATTTTCTTTACTTGTGTTTTCTGTCCTAAGAAATCAGTGCCTAATCCAAGTCATGAATATTTTAACCCATGTTTCCTTCTAAGAGTTTTTATAGCTATAGCTATTACATGCAGTCCTATAATACACTTTGAGTTAATTTTTGTGAGATATTGTCTCATCCCAGGTTCTGCTGGGTACAGTTCTGTTTCTGGGCTCATGAAGAATTTGGATTCTCGCGGTTATAAAACTAAGGGCTTCTGTATTTTGCTGGCACTAAGCAGAGGCTACCATCAGCAGTGAAAGGCTGCCCACAGTTCCTTGCTTGTGCATAGTTTTCATTGGAGTAATTCATTGTAGTTCTAACTTGCATTTAATTTGTATTTCCCTGATGACTAATAATTGCTCTAGAAAGTTCCTCCTTATCCATTCTAGCCAATCCCTTTTCATACCCCTTAGAAACTACTGTTTTATTAGTTTCCACCATAGACCAGTCTTTTCTGTTCTAGAACTTTATGTAAAAGGAATCACACAGTTTACATTCTTTAATATAGTTGTCTTTTATTTAGCGTACTGTTTTTGAGATTTATCCTTGTTATTGTATCAGTAGTTTGTATTAGTAGTTCTTCCTCTCAGAAGAAATTTTTACTGCAAAGATTTTCTATTTCAACTTATTTTCATGTAATTTCTATGTGAAAAATTAGCTTACTAGCTTATTTTATTTTTTTACATTTCTCATCCAATCGCTAAGTTTTAAGTCTGACCAGTTTTGGATCTCTTTTTGCTTATTCCTGGTTTTATCATGCCGAGTAGTTGCCTGCTTAGAGTCATCAAGGGTCACTTTCTTCTTTCTTTCAAAGCTTATATACTTTGTCATCTTTTTACTAACTTCCTTATTTAAGTGTGTATTTTTCCAAGCATCCTATTTGTCCTACCTTAGATCATATTTGTACTAGTTTCTGGAAAATTTGGGAGAACTATTCATGCATGGTATTTGGAAAAACACTCTAGATATACAAGGAACCTGATTCCCTCTCTGCTCTCTCTCTCCCTCTTTTTTTTCCAGGTGCCTTTGACATTTTGGGTGAGCCTGGAAGCATTAGCTACAAAGACATGCATTTGCCTCTCTGGTTGCATGAAAGAATGGAAATGCACAAAGAAGCCAAAGCGAGCATGTGCTGTTCTGAGGAATAACTTCCACGCAGTCTTCAGATACTAGGTGCCATTAGAAAGTCAATACTCCCTCTGCGCTCCCCTTGCTGCCAATAACTAAAGCTGCTGATGAAGAGTGAGTTTGTGGTGCAGCCTCCCCGTGATTTCTGCCCATCTTTACTCTGCACTGTGTTCTCTGGTTCCTGTCTTTTCTGACCTTTCTATTGTTTTCCCAAATAAAGCCTGCCTTACGCAGAAGTGTCACATTAACTCCCTAGTCAGTACTCCGTTTGTGGCCTGCTCCTCTTCTTTTATTTCTTCACGCAAGCCTCTACTTGCCTAGCCCCCAGCTCTTAGTAGAGTTCAACCAGAGAAACAGAACCAGTGGGGGATATGTGTTAAGTGATTTATTGCACAGAATGGACTTACATGATTGTGGTAACTGGTAGGGTAGGCCGTCAGAAAAGGCCGGCTGAGATGCTCCAGCACCAGCTGAAGCTGTTATTCTCAGAGGGATTTCTTCAGAGAAGCCTCAATTCTGCTCCACAAACCTTTTAATGATTGAACCAGTCCCACCTAGATTATTTAGGATAACATCTCTTCAAGTCAATTGATTATGGATTGAATTCACATCTACAAAATACCTTTACTGTAACACCTAAATGAATATTCACCTAAATGAATATTTGATTGAATAACTGGGGACATGACACGTAAAACCAACCACTACACTCTATACCCTTCAGGATTTGGCATTTATATACTGGCTTAACTGGTAACTAAAATGTTAACTGACTAGAGCTAAATGCTTCCCAGCGGTATTTTCATTTTATGAGGAAATCTTCAAGATTTCTCTCCTTCTCTTTCTCCCTCTCCTTCCCTCTCTCTAAAAATAAATAAATAAATAAATAAATAATAAATAAAATCTTAAAAAAGAGAAATCTTCAAAATAGCTGAGGACTGTATGGATGGGGGTGGGGTAGGCATAGGGATGAAAACCACCACCTGTTTTAAAAGGTCAGGACAGCGAAAGGTCCTCATTGTCCCACATCTCTCCCTCAATTTCCTGGTGTATCAATCATTCCTAATCTTTTATTTTTATCTCCACATATTCTTCCAACACCTCCTGACCAGGTCTCCAGGTTTCCTTCCATGAACATACCTGGAGATCTATACCTAACACATACATTTGGGCTTCCCTCACCCCCACAGTGCTGGGCACATATTTATGGACCACACTTTTCTCCCATGTTTAATGTGTCTCCTAAAGCTATAGGAGCTTTACAAAATTGTAGGAAACTCCTGTAATTTGAAGGCCAAATTTTTTATTCATTCGTCATGTTTATCTAGGGCATTTAGGTGGTATATATAAAAGAAACAAATTCAATTCCTAGGCCAAAGGACCTTGGTTTTTAGTGTGGGGGACATAATGAAATAAGCCCAGAACAGAGGAAGGAGCATTAACTCTGATGGAGAGATTTTATTTTTAGTCCTCTCCTTCCTGTCAAAGGCCATGGCCCTCCTTGACGTAAAGATAACGTAGAGGTCTTTACCTTGTAAGACAATATACACCCCCACCTCATAATCAACCCCCATCTCCCCTCCTGGCCACCAGACTAATTACTAGGGTTAAGTAACAAAATAACCTAGCATTTTCTTTAGCTGCCAAAGGAAGAAATGGACATATACTGACGGAGCTGCAGGATCTAGCCAACATGTAATGGCAGGAGCTGAGAGAGTGTATATAGGACTGGATCCTGAAGATCCTGAAGATCCTGAATAATGGTGAGATAACATTTGATAAGGGAGAATTAATGGGTATGAGAGCATTCTCTGTAACACAGGACTTGACCCCCAGGGAAATAGTGTTAACTTGGTGCAGGAAGCTTTGGAAGGTGAAATAGAACATTCAGACTGCTTTGGAAGACAGTGAAGGATCAAACGGCTCAGAGATATTGTATACTCTAGAATGGATATATTATAAGTCCGAAAAGTCTACCTTCTATGTTCTGCAGAAGAATCCAGGCAGTGCCTCACCTCCTGACATGATAAGGAATGTGCTGGTAAAAGGCGTACCAGAATCACTGAGTGCCTGTCTTCAGTGACGGTATCTATCAGTGGTGACTGTTCTGTAGGACAGGGCTACAGAGGTAAGCTATGCTGTTACAAGGCTGAGCTCTCCTCCCATAGCCATGGAGATGACAGGATCTTAAACTACCAGAGGCCAAGTGGTAGGACTAAAACCATCAGAATCCAAGTAGATGCAATTATAAGAAGAAAGGAAGCGTGACACTCAGGGGGGTCTGACCCATAGAGAGCTATAAAAATGGCTAAGAGATTGTGTGTCTACAGGCTAATGTGAATGGACAACCAATAAGAGTTTTGAATATTGCTCAATCTATAACATAAAAATAAATCAAGAATGGATCATCAGGAGGCTGAGGGCTGCTATCTAAATAAAGAGTCGTGATGCCTTACCCAGTTTCTGTATCTGAATCAGTTTTCAGAGTCAGAGCCCAACAGGTGAAGCCTGCTGTGTCAGGTGAATCCCTGCCGGAGACTACCGTGGTGTCTGGGACAGGCTGTTGATATGAGGAAGGCATCCCTTTTTCATTCTGGTAAGAACAGAGAGTAAGAAGCAGTTTGTGTTCCTGTGGGATGGACACAGCAGTATACCTTGATGCTGTTGTTTAGGGCTACTTTAAGTTTTCACCCTCTGACATAACATAGGCCAAAGGGATCTGGACTACCTGGAGATGCAGAACATAACATTGGTTTATTATATATGGCTTTATAGACTGAGTGGACAGGAAGTGGCAAGTACGTTGGTGACTTTGGGAAGATACCTGTGCTCCAGTGGGTGGGAGAGAAATCCTGTGAAGATTCAGTGGCCTACAACATCAGCAACATTTTTAGAGGTCCAGTGGTCTGGGCATACCAGGACATTCCCCTTGGGACAGATTATTGCAATTGTACCACCCACATCATAGATTTCTTTAGGTTCTGGAGGCAGCATATTTCACACTTCAAGCCATTAACTGAGTAACATGGAAGGAAGGCTTCCTTCTCCTTTGCTCTCCCCGTTCCGATCTCCTAGCCTCCAGTCTCACCACGGTCACACCCAGCTGGGATCTCACCACACCCTGCAACTGGGCATAAGGGGCAACTGGAACTGGCAAAATCCTGCAGTAGTCACTGACAGTAAGGAACTAGTTCCATTAGGTCTATGATGAAATATAGACAGACTATATTAATCTCTTTAAGTAAATGAAATTAGAGTCTATCTCCCCCCAGCTGATAACACATAGACTTTTTCAAAACCCTAAAAGGAAAAATGCTATTCTGAAATCTTTAGCTGTGTTAAAAGATAAACTGAGGTGTAGGGGAGGAAAAATAACTTTACTTCTACCCTTCTCAATTCTTCTGACTAGTCTAACAATCAAATTGATAGGAGGCAGATTAACGGGAAAATAAACAAATGGATTAAGTATGTACATATGAGAGTTCATAAGAACAGGAGACCCCAGGTCGAACACAGCAGTTGAGGCTTATATGCCGCCTGGGAAGAAGGGGAAAGTGGAGTGTGTGGTTTGGGACTTCAAAGGGCAGGAAGGCAATCACGTGGAGGTGGAAAAGCAAATGTTTGCTTAACAAATGTGTTTTCTGGATCATCTTTCACAATGGACAAAGGGAGGACTTTGACCAAACAGGCCCTGCTAGGTTGCTCCCTGTCTGTCACGTTTAGTTGATATTAAACTATAGTTATCCGTGATGTTAGCTCTTTCCCTGGAGCAGGTCTTCTATCAGTTCTTTCAGGCAGATAGGGAGAAGGTCAAAGGTTTTTCCTGAGTTTTTCATTCCTTAAAAATAATCAGCTTAAAATAACATCCAAAACCAAAACAAAACAAAAAAAAAAAACGCCGTATTTTGGAGTGGCAAACTGCTTTCTCCCAGAGACATAACAAGATTTTTAAGATTTTATTTGAACAAAAATCAATTTGAATCAGGCAGCATCCAATCTCGCAGACAGAAGGGGCTCTGAGGAGCTGTACAAAATGAAAGACTTTTATGGGCAGATGAAAGCAGGGACAAGGAAGTCATACAGGCAGAGAAGTGAGTTGGTTATTGCAGTTACTTTCCTTGAGGGGCTGGCAGAGGACCTAACTAGTGCTGATCAAATGATTCCTGATTGACTGGTTTAAGGTTTCATTTCTGGTAGAATTCAGCCTCTGTTTGGTGACATGGAATTTAGCATAAGCAACTCCATTATGGGCCTTTTTAAAAATTAATTTTGAATAATTTTTATTTTACAATTATGGTCAACATACAATATTATATTAGTTTCAGGTATATAACATAGTGATTAGACATTATATAACTTACAAAGTGATCACCCAATAAATTTAGTACCCATCAGGCACCACACATAGTTATTACAATATTGTTGACTATAATCCCTGTGCTGTACTTTACATCTCTGTGACTGTTTTGTAACTACCAATTTGTATTTCTTAATCTCTCCCCCTTTTCACCTGTTCTCTTAATCCCTCCCATCTGGTAACTGTCAAAATGTTCTTTATATCTATGACTTTTTTACATTTTATTTTGCTTTTTTTTAAGATTCCACATAGAGGTGAAATCATACGGCATTTGTCTTTCCCTGTCTGACTTATTTCATGCAGCACATCCATGTTGTTGCAGATGGCAAGATTTTATCTTCTTTTTTATGGTCGAGTCATATTCCCGGACCTGTTTTCTTATTTTTAATAGCTGTTAATAAAAATTAATGCTTTTAAATGTGCTATTTCATCTAGTAAATTAAATGAGCAGTTTAGAAAAAATACTTTAAGATGATGGTAAGTTGATGATTACTTTTAAAGACAGAGCACTTTCATAAAATAATTGAAAAGATGTTGACATGAAATTTATAGGGAGGCCAAAGACTAGGGCAGTAATTTAAAAATAACTTGATACACTGGAATTTTTAAATTGAAACAGGAATTGGAGACTCACATTACAAAGAAATTGAATTTTTATATACCTCTATCACCATCTGGTCTGGGGAATCTTTGGAAATTATTCATATTTAGCAATGGAAACGCTTTGAAAAGAATATTTTAAGTAAGAAATAAGGGCTATTTTGGAAAGCGAATGTGTGTACTACTTTTAGCAATTTTGAATGAAGCATGATTAATATAGCTAGCTAATTTTAATAAATTCATCCTAAAAGGAAAGCTGAGGGCTGAAATAATTATGCTACACGTAAGCAATGATATCCCACTTTCTGCATCATGTAGAAAGAGAATAAAGCAATAATGGTTGGTGCCCCCTTTGGCATTTACAACACTAAGAGTAACAAATGAATTTTTTGAAAACTCTAAAGTGGAAGCTTGTCTTTTGAACCACCATAAGCATATGAAAACAGAATTTGAAGATGTAAAGTTCATGAAAGAACACCAAGAAAACAATACAATTTAAAAAAGGGTAAAAGACTTAAATAAATGCTTCTCCAAAGAGGACACAGATGGCAGATGGACATAGGAAAGATGCTCAATGTCACTAATCATCAGATAGATGCAAATTAAAACCACAATGAGATATCATCTCACACCTGTCAGAATGGCCATCATCAAGAAATGAACAAACAACAGGTGCTGGTGAGGATGTGGAGAAAGGGGAACCCTAGTGCACTGTTGGCAATGCAGATAGGTGCAGCCACTGTGGAAAGCAGTGTGGAGATACCTCAAAAAATTAAGAATGGAACTGCCTTATGATCCAATGATTCCACTTATGGGAAATTATCTGAAGAAATAAGAAGTACTCATTTGAAAGAATAGATGCAGCATTATTTACAATAGCCAAGATTTGAAAGCAGCCCAAGTGACCATCAATAGATGAGTGGATAAAAAAGCTGTGGTACATTCACACAATAGAATACTACTTGGCTGTAAAAAAGAAGGAAATCTTACCTTTTACAACAGCATGGATAAACCTAGAGGGTATTATGCTAAGTAAAATAAGCCAGTCAGAGAAAAATGGCATATGGTTTCACTTATATGTGGAATCTAATGAACACAATAAACTGTCAAAGAAAATAGAAACAGACTCACAGATACAGAGGACACACTGACAGCTGTCTGGTGGTGGGGCGGGGGCCTGCGTGAAAGAGGTGAAGGAATCAAGCATAAAACAACCCTCACAGAACAGTTGTCAGTATGGTGATTAGAGGGAGCAGGGGTGGGGGGAAGGAGGAGAGGGGATAAATGGTGGTGGGAGGAGACCAGACTGTGGGTGATGAACATACAAGACACGGACGATGTGTTATACAGTTATGCACTTGAACCTATTTAATAACCAATGTAACCCCAATAAATTCATTAAAAAATATATATGTAAAGTTCTTTGAATTGATAAAATTTTTGCCACTAATTTTACTGATAGTCCAGAAGCACTGATGATATTTCCAGTGATTGCCACTCAGTATTATGAATATTTGTTTACTCATGAATAATATCATGAGTTAGGCATTATAATGCTAAAAAAAAGAAGAAAGTAAGACACCTTATTCTCCATCTCACCTCCCACCCCCAATAAACACAAGGAAAGCCTTGGTGTTGGTGCTGTTCTCTGTACGTCAGGACTTCGCTCCTAACTCTGCAAGTCTGGAACTCCAGTGGCCACCTTGTCACTGGAGATGTGCCACTGAAACACCACCTTATCGTAGGACATTAATTTGTACAAAAGAAGTGAGTTTGTAATAAAATATGTAATTGCCAAACTGTCTAATATTTATTTAAATCATTTAGTCTCTCTTATCTCACCATGGAACTCTACTTAAGAAATAAATTATGGTGGAAAGGTAATTTAAGAAGCCTAAAGCCTAGTTAAAAAACTGTAGGGTAGGAATAAACTTTCCTCTACCTTTTTAGGTTCTGCTGGCTCTTGTAATAATGAAATTGACGTGAGGCAGATTAATGAGAAAATAACCAAATTTAATTACATGTTTAATATGGGAATGACACATACAAGAGAGGTTTAGGGACAGAAAGGGAAAATGAGGGGTATGTGACATTTCAAGCTAATGATGAGGTAAGGCACCTTGGGGCTTCAGAGGGGAGGGAGATTCATTCGCAGGTTGATAGGGAGAGCAGATGTTTGGTAATTAAAAGTTTGCCCTGCCCTATAGTTAGCTTATAAAAAGTTATTTCTGGTGATAACATTTATTATGGCAAGGCCCCTAATTTAAATTCTTCAAGGGAAAGGTAATAGTTTCCCATGAACCCTCATCTTGATTACATTCAGCTCACATGCCAAAGTGCCTGTTCTGAACCCTTCAAACCCAAGTGTGATTGGTGAACATATGTGACCAACGCACTAATAACAAATAATATTTCCTCTGGCACACAATAAGTACTTCGTTAAGGGATGCTGCTTTTTGCAGTAGTGCCTCACAGCTTACAGATCCTTTTCATATGTTCTATCAAGTCTTTGATTCTCACAAGAACTATGTCAAGTAATGGGTCTGGTTTTACGTCCGTTTTACTGATGGAGAAAACAGCAGCTCAGAAAGTAAGTGACTTGACTGAAATCTCATAACTGACACAGTTGACATCTGTTGCTTTGGCTGGAACAATTTCCTTCCTCCTTTTGGTAACAGTACTCTGATTTTCTTCTAAGAAACTACCCTGTGCCTTTATATAACTCCTAGCAGGACTGTCAGTCAAGAGACCTGGGCTCCCTCTGTTAACGTGCTACCCACACTGGCTCATCAGAACCCTCAATATCCTCTGGATGCAGAGACTGGCGTACAGGTAGGCATGCAACCCAAGTAATTTGAGGTTTTATTTTTGAAGACATACAAATAAATTAATTTGAGGAGTGAGTGGGCTTCACTTGGGAGCTGGAAGGACCATGAAAACCTGAATCTATTTTCTAGAGAGAGCTGCTGAAGTGAAGCCAATACAGAGGAAAGCCTGGAGCGGGGGGCGGGGTGGGGGACGGGGGGGGGAGCGTGGGAGAGGGAGAGAGAGAGAGAGGAATTGAGACACACTGATTTCTTCTGAGGAAATGGATATTACTATGCTTGAAGCTGGAGCAACTCTTAGATTTTCAAGTTCAGCGAGTCAGTAAATTCCTTGTTTTGTTTAGGTAGATCTGGACTTCTTCACTTGCAACCAAAGAACCCTGAAGAGTAAATGTCATAGCTATTATTGAAACATGTCTTTTGACATCAAATACTTGGCTATTTCCACTGCTGCAAACTTCACAAAGGTGCCCCTACACATAAATGTCAAAGCTGACCAGGCACCTTCGTGGAAGATTAGGGAACCTGTCCTCTTTTCATGGAGACACACTATTTTAGGTTCCCTTCAAGTTTTCATTTTAAAAATTCTGTCAAGAGAATGAGAAGACGAGCCACAGACTTGGAGAAAATATTTGCAAAAGACACAACCTGATAAAGGGCTGTTATCAAAAATATACAAAGAACTCTTAAAACTCAAGAAGAAAACAAACAACTTGATTAAAAAATGGACAATCTAAACAGACATCTCACCAAAGAAGATAAACACATGACAAGTAAGCATGAGAAAAGATGCTCTGCATCATATGTCAGTAGGAAATACAAAACTAAACCTACTTTTACCGAACGATCCAACAATCTTCCTACTTGGTATTTACCCAATGGAGCTGACAAATTACTCCGCACAAAAATTTGCATGTGGGTGTTTATGACTTTATTCATAATTGCCAAAACTTGGAAGCAGCTTAGATGGCCTTCAGTAGTGAAAGGATAAAGGAACTGAGGCACCTTCAAAAAATGGAATAATACTCAAAAAGAAACCAACCACCAACCCATGAAAAGACATGAAGGAAATGCCAATGCATATTACCAAGTGAAAGAAGTCAATTTGAAAAGGCTATACAGTGTATGATTCCAAATATATGACATTCTAGAAAAGGCAAAACTATGGAGTAAAAAGATCAGTGATTTCCAAGGTCTAGGGGACAGCGGGACAAATAGGCAGTGCACAGAGGGTTGTTTTAGGGTACTAAAGATACTCTATTATGCTATAGTGGTGGCTACATGTCATTATACCTTTGTCCAGTCCCATAGTTTATACAACACGAATAGCGAACCCTAATGTAAGTGATTATGACGTGAAAATGTAGGTTCATACGTTGTAACAAAGGTATCCCTCTGGCGAGGGATGTTGGTAGTGGGAGAGGCTGTGCATGCATGGGGGGAGGAGGTATATAAGAAGTCTCTGTACCTTTCCCTCAATTTTGCTGTGAACTGAAAACTCTAAAAAATAATCTATTGAAAAACTTCAAAAGCCATAGCTTTTGGCCTCTGCATATATTTTACAAACTTTTTGGTGGTAAGGTTTAGGAGAATGTGTTACGTAAAAATTTTTACGTAACACAAGGAAGGAATGATGGAAAGTGTAGTGGAGTTGCATTGGGTGGAAGTATTTTAGCACCTTGCTAATGTGAAAGAATATTTCTCATGTAAATATAAGAAATGTGGTTAAAATTCCTTGAGAGTCATTTTCAGATGGGTTAACCATAGGCAAAATGATAAACTGGTTTTCTTTAGTACCCCAAATTCTCTGATTTTCTACCTTCAGTTCCTTTTCTTCCTTTTAAAAATTATTTTGCAAGCACAGCTCCCTATATGAATGTGTGCAAATTTTCAACACTTTAGTACATTAGAAGTATAAGGTCATGGGCTGTAACATCTTTCTTTTGGATCCCTTACCCTTCCCATCCCTTTTCCCTGCAGCTCCTGGTCCCTACATCCTTCTCACTCAAATTTTTTTGAGCCCCTACCTCTATCCTTACTTTTGGAAAATTATGGAGAGAAAGTGGAGGGGGAAAGCGAATGCTGTAAGAGAAGTAGGCCAAACTTGGAGTAGATTTTTATCAAATCTTAGCACATTCTAAATATAGGACATTCTGATTATATTCATGTATTAACATTTTTTCTCTACTTGAATCTCCCTCCTACCTACTCCATTTTGGTTAGCAAAAATAAAGGATGCAAGACAATTTAAGGAAAACAGCAAAACTGAAAGGTTGGATAAATGGTTTTGATGTAGTTATTGCATTATATTTGCTCTCCTTTTTTTGAATTTCAAGGTCCTTGGAATCCAGTGGACTTATTTTCCTTTTCCTATGAATATACAGTGTTTAACTCTTTCTGGATAGCATTTCTTTGGATTAACTTCTTCAGAGCTGTATTATTACATTTGGTATTATGTTTTGTCTTCTTAAGTTCTTTTGGTCTAAAGACTATATAACACCTTCCTCATTAAGTTCTTTTACTAGCTACTTAATCTGTGTTACTCTGTCTTATCCAAAAGATAGTTAGCACCTTGGGGTCCTTGAGCCTCACGTATGTTTTTGCTACTTCTGGTGTTTTTTTTTCCTGTTGAAGGCTTTACTAATTTTTCTCTGCATATTACATTTCACCTGTTCTTCAAAGTATGGTTTAAGTTCATTTCCTCTATTAAGTTTTTAAAATTTCTTTAGTTACTCTCAGTTGTGCACTACATAATTACACATCTGTAGTGGGCTGGAATAATGCCTCCCTCCATGAAATTCCACCTTCAATTCCCCAGAATCTGTGTATGTTACCTTACATGGCAAAACAATCTTTTCAGTTGGTCAAATTAAGGACCTTGACATGGAGAGATTATCCTGGGTTGTGCAGGTGGGCTCAGTGTAATTACAGGGGTCCTTATAAGAGGGAGGCCGGAAGATCAGAATAGGAGAGAAGACGATGTGGCAATGGTGGTAGAGGGAGAAAAAACAATGCTATGGGCCATGGGCCAAGTAACGTGGGAAGCCTCTAAAAGCCAGAAAAGGCAAACAGATTCTTCCTCAGAGTCCCCAGAAGTAACCAAACCTGTTGACATCTTGGTTTTAACCCAGTGAGACTGATTTTGGACTTCTGAACTCCAGAACTATAAGATAATACATTTGTGTTGTTTTAAGCTACCAAATTTGTGGTTATTTGTTGTTTGTTATAGCAGCAATAGGACACTAATACGATGTCATTAATGCCCTTTACAGTTCTTTAGGTTTGTTCCACATAATTTAGGACTTTAGTGCTGTTCTAATTCTACTGTGTATAAATAGTATAGCATAAATTCCTGGTGTGCTGGAGCCAGAATTTTTATCTCATTTTTTATACCCTAAATCTCTGTCCATTCTTAGGTACTCAGCTATTTGGAGTGGATTCTATCTCTGGCACATACAAGAGAATGACTACCACCAGTGCATTTTGAAAGACATATATAACTCAATGAACTGTGTTTACTTATTTGGCATCAAATACAATCTTTTACCCACCTTCCTCTCCTGCTTCTACCCTCCCCCTTGATTCAGTCCATGTGTCCTCTATAGTGGTTCCTGAAAACCCTTCTCCCCATAGCCTCCTCCCTCCTCCCCTCTGGCTATTGTTAGATTGTTCTTAATTTCAATGTCTCTGGTTATGTTTTTCTTCCTTTTTTTCTTTTGTTGATTATGTTCTAGTTAAAGGTGAGATCATATGGTATTTGTCCCTCACCGCCTGGCTTATTTCACTTAGCATAATGCTCTCCAGTTCCATCTGTGCTGTTGCAAAGGGTATACACTCCTTCTTTTTCTACAATCTTTTGTTTTTGATCTCTGTGTCACAAGCAGTGTTAGATGCACAGTACTTGCTAAATGGAAGCGGGAACACAGAGGGTCTTTAATAAACACTTGACATGTTTAGTGGAAATCTCTAGGAGTAAAAAAGGAAAAGGAGAAAGAGAAAACCAAGATGGGTCAGGTATACAGTCTATTAACCTGATTCATTTGTTACATTAAGAAAAGTTAAAATGCTGAAAAAAGAGCATCCATCAAACTTTTTAACATGAATGTTTCCTTAAAGCAAAAGAGAGGGAAAGATGATAAAAATAGGCAGGGTGTGACAGTTTATTAATTAAATTCAAATAACCAGTGTTTTCAAATCCAGGTAAATATGCTTAAACTATGCTAAGAGCTAGAGGTCACGGATAACCCACAGGACATGGGTCTATTCTAAGGGGCCTTAGTATCTAGTTGGGAGATAACAGCAGCGAACTAAGGTTACCAGGCAGTTTATCAAGTGCCATCTTGCGTGCTTTAGACTTTGGAGATTATCAATATTTGGAATTTGGGGATAGAGAATCAATACTTCATCCAGCAAATATTTCTTGAGAACCTATTATGGTTCTCTGTGAGTAACAGTTTCTTTGGGAATTTGCAATCTAATAGGGAAAGTCAAGAGAAATAACTGACTAATGTGAGAATGGATTAAGTGCTAAATAGCAGGACGCTTTGTACTGAGAAAAGGTTATTACTGTAACTTCTGAAAGTGGAAAGGGGATGTAGAATTGCGAGTGATTTTTTTTCTTTTTTAAAATTATTTTATTGTTGTTCATAGTTTTTTTTTTTAAGTAATAACTTTATTGTTGTTCAATTACAGTTATCTGCATCCTCTCCCCTCCCGTCCCCCTCCAGCCCCACCTCCCTCCACAGCCTCCCTCCTCCCCCTTGGTTCTGTCCATGTGTCCTCCATAGTGGTTCCTGAAAACCCTTCTCCCCATTGTCCCCTCCCCCCTCCCCCCTGGCTATTGTTAGACTGTTCTTAATTTCATTGTCTCTGGTGCGAGTGATTTTTAATTAAAGGTATTATATAGACTGAGCCTTGAAAGATGAGTAAGACATTGACTAGAACATTCCAGGCTGAAGTATTAGCAACAGCACTGCAGATATTTCATGCTTGGATGGAGCAAAGGATCCTTGAAGTGTAGCGCATTGGTAACAAATTACCACAAACTTAAAGAAATACAAATTTTTATAGTTCTGTAGGTCAGATGTCCCATACAGGTTACACTGGGATAAAATCAAGGTGTCGGCAGGACTGAGTTCCATTCTAAAAGTGCTAGGGGTCAGTCTGTTTCCTTGTCTTTTCTAGCTTCTAGAGGTCACCACTATCACAGCCAGTGGTCTCCTTCCTATTTTCAAAGCCAGCAATGCTGCAACTCTAATCATCCTTCACAGCTACCTCCTTCCTGACTCTCCTGCCTCACCTTTCCAGTTTTGAAGGCCCCTTTGATTATATTGGGCCCATTCAATAATAGAGGATAGTCTATTTTTATGTCAAGTCAGGAGAGCAGCAACTTTAACTACCCTTTTCAGTGAAACCTAACATATTAACAGGTTCTGGGGATTAAGACTGTGGACATCTTGGGGTGGGGTCATTATTCTGCTTACTACATAGTAAGGGAGAGCTGCTCTCCAGAGGAAGGCAAAAGGGGTGTGAATGCACTGATAAGGGCAGTGGGGCTACAGGTGCAAGTTTCTGAGGTCTGACATAAACTCTCTCTGATGCCAGTGTTGGCTGCAGCATAGAGAAGTGTTTGGACAGGCAAGTTTAGGAGGCCGCTATTACAGTCCAGGTGAGATGGTCTAAGGTACGGAGAGCATAGCTGACGGCTTTATTTGGTCTGAGGCTGCTTCTGCCCATTTCTAAGTGTTTTTCATCAAAACTCATGACATTCCACAAGATCTCAGCAAGTGCCGTTTCTAGTAACATGGCTGAATTTGTTCAGTAGATGCTGCAACCCAGGCCTTAAATCATTCACCTACAACCAACAAGGGGTGACCGGAATCCTGGCCAATACCCCAATCAGCAAGGCTGAAGCTCACAGAGAACTAACGACTGAACTTTTTAATGGTCCAAATCGCTGGGAAGGCACGCAGTCCTTGTCCTTAAGGTGTTGCCTTAACGCGGAAACAAAACTTAGAAGCTGTGTAGAGTCTCCGAGAACTAAACCTAACTGCTCGCCCACTTCAACAAAGCTCTTCCGGTCTCCGAGAGTCCCCCGGAGCAGCCCCTTCCCGTCACCGCCCACTTTCTCCCTCCCACCCCCCGTCCACTCCTCGGTGGCAGGAACGCGAGCCCCGCACTGCGCACTCAAATGACACCGCGCCCTGCACTAACGGCCAAGTCAGCATGGAGTCCCCGGGGCAACGGGGTGGGAGACCTCGGAAGCAGAGAGCGCAAGTAGCAGTCGCTGACCCGCGGTCACGTGCCCCGCGCCTGCCGGCTTCCGCTTCCGTTACTTCCTGGTGCAATCGCCGTATCTGTCCGGCTGGACGCTGGACTGGTTTGGTTCCTCCGTACTGTATCTGATCATTTACACGGTTTCCCTTTCCCTGGTCCCAGCGGGAGGGACATGAATGACCCTGGGCCGCCAACTTCGGACGGGGTCTTGGCACCGCCACCCGACGGTCTGGGGGCTGGAGAGCAGATGCCGGGTACGTGCTATCCGCTGGGCGGGCAGCCAGAACGGAGTGGGTGGGTCTTCCTGGCCGCCCCGCGGGAGTAAGCTGCTGTGGGGCGGCTGCGGCCCTGCGCCGGTGGCCCCTGCGCGGAAGTAGGGAACCGTGCCGGCCCTCCCGCTCTG
>PVJI01005629.1:0-94655 GCA_004026765.1 Micronycteris hirsuta
AAATTAGCGACACAAGAAACAAAAGCGTTTAAAAACTTATCCAGAGAGAAAGCAAGAGAAAGAATCCAAGCAGAGTTGTCAGTGAGACCATAATTGCTTGATTATTTCCACTATTTTATTATTTCAAGTCTAAATATTCTATCAGATACAAACTACTGTTCACTCATGTGTATGCTCCCTTACTTGTCCTCTCTTTACATTGAATTTGAATGTATTTTACAGAGATTGAAAGTATTTCTTCAAAATAAGTTTTTTAATAGACGTGATTTTCTAGAGAAATAGGTAAATAGACAACAACGCATGTACACACATGTGTACTGATTCTTTTCCTGAAGAAAACTGGTCTTCTTTCCTGCACCAGGACAGAGAGATACCGAGACATATCCTTATCCGTCTACTGAAACATCGACATGTAAACTTCACAAAGAATTCGTACTCATAACGGATGTGCTGGCGGAGAGAAAAGGAAGACTCAGCCTCTTCCACTCGCCTTCTTAGAGGTGGGAGAAATCCCTGCTGAATCACTGATGGCATGCAGGGCTTCAAACAATCTTTAAGGAAATAAAATGACTACTTGAGAAATAATGTATTCTGAAACTTGCTGAATCCTTCCTGTTGGCATAACTTATTACTGTACTTAATGGCTTTCCTGCAGTTGCTGTTTTATCCTATACATGAAGCTGTAATGAAAAGGTTAATCATAGCTCACCGGGGTTTATTATAGTCTAAGGCTATTAATGGTTTGAATGGAGCCCGGGTACTTCAAACCCTACAGCATATTGAAAGAAACCAGTTACTCACTGTGTCCATGCCCTGCATGGTAATTTCCACTCTGAACATATCCGGATATAAAAGAACATGAGAAAGTCAAGGGTCTCTTTCAGCACCTGTTTATTGCTAGCTGCATAAGTCAACTTAACAGGGTAAAAAGATTCTTTTAATTGACCTAACAATTTCCGTTTAAGTATTAAGAGTGCCAGCTCTGGAGTCAGCATGCCTGAATAAGAAACTAAGCTTTGGAGGTTTTTACCTATAGGACCTTAGGCCCATGATCTCACCTCAGTATGCCTCAGTTCAGTTTCTTTACCCATAAAATAAGGATAATTGAGGCATTTAATCTCTAGAATTGCTGTGAGCATTGCACTATAATAATCCATGGAAAGGTCTTAGTAGAGTGCCTAACTCATAAAAAGCACTCCATAAACGTCAACAATTATTATTAGCATTGTTAATTTCGTTACTATTGTTACTCTCCCCCTGGGATGAAAACAAAAGATAATAACTTAAAAGGAATCTTAAAACCAGAATTTAAAAAAAAAAAAAGCCTTTAAAAAATAATGGCACACACAAAATTCCATTTATACATTTGTTTAGTACTAAAATGTATCAACGCCCTTATTAATATCTAGGATTTTTAAGAAAATGCGTTGCCTCTCGTCTATCGACTTGACACTGCCGACTCAGCGGTCCTCTCGTCGGAATGAGGTTTCTGTAACGGTCACGGCTCGGCCCTGGGCTGTGCACAACCTTTACTGTGGCAACCAATGCCAGGCACGTTTCCAGAGAGTGACAGTGTATGAGAGGTCACAACAGTTGACTGAAAAACACAATAGTAAACCACTTCATCAAAAATGATATTCTCAATTATGGCTCCCTTAAAATACATGTTTTTATTAGACGAAGCCAGTACACCTCTATTATGTTAATAGCATCATAAGGTATTAACTATTATTGGCAAAGCACTCTCAAAGCAAGAGCATTTATATTTTGGTGGTTTGGTTTTTTTTAATATTATCTATTGCCCATAAGCACAGTTTTACAGAGTAATTAGATCATACATTTTGTAATTTTCTTCAATGCTAGTGAGTCCTAAAATTTAATGTTGCTCCATCCTATGGAGCACAAATCGGGAACTTAAAACACCAGATGAGGGGCTTTGCTGCCAGAGAGGATTGGCCAGAAACAGGCCGATGACATTTCTTAACCAGGACATAGACCTGTTTGTCCCAATGCAAGTCACTACTTGAAAATCCCAAATTTATTTCATTTCCTTTTCTAAGAAGAATTCTCTTCATTTGTCACAACCCTTGCCAGGATAAGGTAAGGAGGCTTTGGGAAATGCAAGAAAAAACAGACAAAGGGGTGTACATTTTTACTTTCTTTACAGGGAATACATGAAAGAGAGTGCATCTGCTGATTGCCTTGTAGTTAGCACCTTCTGTGCCAGGTGAATAGCTATCCCCTTCCCATTTCATATTCGTAGATTCAAAGCTTACCATCTCCTCCCCTCCCCCATCTCAATATAGGGCTCTCTGAAAGGAAGACCAGAGGAAGTGAATGGTAGACCATTCTGAGACTGAGAAAGTAAGGTGAGAAACGTGTTGCAGTGAGGTGGAGGCGGTAGGGTGGTGAGGGAAAGGTGCCGAGATTCTTATCAGCTGAACTGTCTTTCCAAAATTCATACCCTGAAGCCTTAATGCCTATGACCACAGAATATAACCGCATTTAAAGACAGGGTCTTTAAAGAGCTAATCAGGTTTTCGTTTGTTTGTTTGTTTGTTTTCTTTAAATGCATGTAAAGTTTTATTGTATTTCCCCCCTACTATTTGTCTACCTCATACCCTCTTTCACTTCCACCCACCCCCCACTATCACTCATCAACTGATGGATACTTGGGCTGCTTCCATATCTTGGTGATTTTAAATAACGCTGCCATGAATACAGGGGTGCTTGTATTCTTTCAAGTTAGCATTTTGGACTTCTTCGGATAAATTCCCAGAAGTAAAATAACTAGGTGATGAGGCAGTTCCATTTTTAATTTTTTGAAGTAACTCCATACTGCTTTCCACAGGGACTGCACCAGTCTGCATTCCCACCAACAGTGCAAAACTGTTCCTCTTTCTCCACATCCTCACCAGCACTTGTTGGCTGATTTACTGACGATAGACATTCTGACAGGTGTGAGGTGATATCTAATTGTCATTTTAATTTGCATTTCTCTGATGAGTAGTGATGTTGAGCATCTTTTCATAGGTCTATTAGCCATTTGTATGTTCTCTTTGAAGAAGTATTGATTCAGGGTTTTTGCCCATTTTTTAATCAGATAGTTTAAGATGGCAGCAGAGTAGATGGTGGAAGCTACACTAACCTCCTCCCAGGAACAAACTGGAATTACAACTGAAGTATAGAAAAATCATCCTGAATAACCAACTAAACACTAGCTGGAGAAAAGCCTTATAACCAAGGACTTACAGAAGAAGACACATCACCAATTGAGACTGGTCAGAAGTACAGAAGCACGTGATGCCTAGCTGGGCTCCCACAAGCGGCAGATGAAGTTCCAGAGAGATATTTCAGCAGGGAGGGGGATCCCCCTAGGAGTGTGGGTATAAACCCCAAGCTGGGCTCCCCAGCTTAGAGCACCAGAACTGGGAAAGGAACACAAGTAATATCCAGTAATCAAGTTTAAATGAGGTCTTTGGGCAGCCCCTAATCCAATATGACTGCAAATTTGGACTTAGACACATGTACACGCAGAGGGGAGACTGTAGGAAGGAAAAAGGAGGAGGTGGTCATTTACTAGTCAAGGAGAGAGACTTCAGAAGAAACCAACCCTGCTAACACCTGGATCTCGGACTTCTAAACCCCAGAACTCCAAGGGCAAGCTTTTCTGTTTAAGTCAGCCATTCTGTGGTACTTTCTTGCGGCAGCCCTAGCAAACTAATATACCTGGACTCTTATGTGCTTTTCTTTAAGTAACAGTAACATCATTTAATGACAGGCATTTCTGCCCCATTGTTCAGCTTTTAATGTTTGGCACCAGAATTTAACAAATATAGCACGTTAATGGTGCTATATTTCAGGCATTGTGGTTAAGTGCAAAGTTAGCAAGGAGGAACATGACATTGCCTGTGCTCTCAAGATTCTCATCAGGGGCTCATATGTGTAAAAGCATCAATTCAAGTGGAACCCAGTCAGAGCTTTATGAAGAGAGCATGTGGGAGAACCAAAGAGGAAATGACTGCCCAGCATTAATCATTGAGGAAAACCCTGTAACACAGCCGGATAGAGAAGCCCTCTAGTTAAAGTTCGAGAAGCGGATGACTAAAGCATTTTCTTTCCATATTGCTATATGTAAAGATTAATATATAATTATTAAAAGCCTAAGGATTTTAAAGCTTTAATATTATTCAAGCTCAATGCCCCTTGATGACACAATTATGTAATGTTTAGAATATCAATGACACATTATTTGCACATTTCTTATGGAAATTATTAACTCGTATGCATTAAGAAGGACTCTTACCAGCCAGCAGAAGACACCTGACTTGCACTTGTTTAGGAAATATGAGAACCTATTGACTCATGCAGGATAAAATCCCAGACACAAGGGCATCTGGGAACTCAACTGCTGCCATAAGGCGCAGCTCTCTCTCTCTCTCTCCCCAGTCCTTCTCTCTCTCCTTTCTCTCTCTCTCTTGCTCTCTCTCTCTTTTTGTTTCTCTCTCTCTCCCCCTCTCCTCTATCTTCCTCCTCCTCCTCCTCCTCTCTCTTCTCCCTCTCTCTCTCTCCCTCTTTCTCATTCTCTGCTCCCTCTTTTGGCACTATTTTCTTCTCATTTACTTCATTCTCATGCAAACTATGTCTTTAATGTGGTTCCTGGAACATCTAGGTTTATATCATAATTAAAACATAAGCAAATACCAGGAGCTTTTTGAACTAAATCAATTGAAAAAAGTTTAGTATTTTATCTCTACATACATATTATAGAATATACTTATGGTCAGACCTGGAACCTTTGGGCTGGGGCACAAACCTGAAACCTTAAGAACTGGGGCACAAACTGGGCAAAAGACTAAGCCCTACTTTGACCACATGGACCGTGATAAAAGTGCGGCGGTGTTCAGATAAACTGTAAAGGATAATGCATGGATGAAAACAATAGTAGTATGCATCCTAATTCATACAGAATTATTCCTATTTTATATATGTTCATCTTATCTCTCTTACTTTGACTCTTAAATAAACATTTCTTCATTTGTCCTAAATGAAAAAAAGCAAAGATGCATAATACAGTACTTATGTGTGCCAAGCTCTGTTTTTTTCACATATTAACTAATTTAATAAGTACAAGTATATAAGGTTTCTTTAATGCCCCCATTTTACAGATAAGGAACATAAGCCAAGCAAGCATTAAATCACTTTCACAAGGTCACATAGTAACAAGGGGAAGAACCCAAATTCAAATACAGCTTGGCTGCTGAGTTCATCACATTATCCACTATTTTTTATTGCTGCTTCCTGTAGGTGCTGTTCAATTAGCATGTACTCAATGATTAAATGATGAGAGAATACAGATACAACTTCAGCTGCAGACAAGAAATTGGATCCAGAATTCCTGATCATTACTGTAAGATTTGATCATAAGACCTTACTGCACTTGAAATAATTCACTTTGATGTCCTTCTGATTTAATTTTTAAAAATTTTCTTGGAGCATCTTTCATTGCTATGCATGCCATCCTTACTTATGAATGAGAAGAGATTTTCTTTTACCCAGTGTTCCATTCATTTATTTCGTTTCATTTAGCTCAAGATGCTCTTCTGAAAGCTCCAAGAGTCTGGGGAGTTGTAAGTCAGGATGCTAATCTGTGAGCGTCATTTTATCAAATGTTAACAGCTCTGTCAAAATACTAAAGATGTGATTTATTACACTGTTAGAAACATATTTATAAATGGAAATTTTTTGCTATTCTTTGATTTCTGTCCACAAAAATATAGTATATGTGGGCATGTGTGCATTTTGCTTTCTGTGAAATACAGTCATCTTTTCCACACTAGTTTCCATTGGACAATTTTCCATTTTGAATCAACTTTGGTCTTATCTACAAAATAATTCATTATAGACTATACCTAATTAATGTTAGCCTCATTCCTGTATAATAATGGATGTCGGTTCTTTAAACACAAGCACACACACCCATCCACCTTCACCCCCTGCCTCACTGATGCCGTCGTCACACACAAATTCCTTGTTTAATAATCTCAGGGGCATCAAAAGCTTAGAAGAGAGCACCCAAGGTTGTCATGAGTTAAGCACAGAGTACAGCCCTGAAATATCCATCTAGATACTAGGTAGAAGTTATGGCTATAAAGAAAAGCAATTCAAAGTTTCCATTTTAATCAGGAGACCCCCCAAGTAGTAAGACCAAACCCAGAGCTTCTTAAAGCTACCTATGCTCTCTAGAAGCCAAAGGGCAGAAAAGTTGGTCTTTCAGTGTCTACAACAGGTGACAGATGCCCCAAGTTCTGTCCAATAGTTTCAGCACACAATCAGAGAACTCTCAGCTATGCATTTCTTCCTTTATTTCTATTTTTAACAAATATACTAATTCACCACCAAACAACCAATGCATAACTAAAAGATGAATGGTGATAGATGCACTTAAAAAATTATCATAAGTGATTTTGTAAGAATAAGTGGAGAATTTTTAATTTGCTAAAAGTTTTTAGGATATACCCCAACTCAGTGAATCTTCCTAAATTGCAATATAACAATAGCATCAAAATAAATATAGAACAGAAAATCCATGAGGAATACTCTGTTTGAAATTATAACAAGAAATGTAATTTGCAGTGAGAGCATATCTTAAGAAGAAAGAAAACAAAATTATAAGTTAGTAAAACTAAAATATAGTCAGACTTTAGTAGTAGTAAAAGTATTATAGATATTCAATTGATTTTTAAATAATTTTCATAAACAATAAATGCATATGTATAGGTATTAGATATATTTCATATTTCATATATTTAAAAATCATGATAGCTAGGGCCTTTGAAATTCAAGTGCAAAAGGAAATTACAGAAGATTAACCCTATAGCACAGTGAAAACAATTAAACAACCTCACACACAAATTCAATGTTGTTTAATCACTTTAAAAACCATCCATAGGCCTGGCTGTTGTGGCTCAGTGGACTGAGTGCCAGCCTGAGAACTGTAAGGTCACCAGTTGATTCCCTCTCAGGGCATATGCCTGGGTTGCGGGCTGTGTCCCTGGTTGGGGTTGTAGGAGAGGCAACCCATCAATGTATCTCTCACACATCGCTATTTCTCTCCCTTTCTTTCTCCCTCCTTTCCCTTCTCTCTAAAATAAATAAATAAAATATAAAATGTAAAAAAATCCATAAGAGTTTTTGTTACTTTAGATGAATATTCTGCCATAAATATTCTCTTAATCATTCCCGTATCTTCTGGCCCCATTATACGCTCCTTTTCTTTTAAAACCATAAGCTAAGAAGCTATGCTAATAATTCCTTCAATTGACACCAATGTGCAGAGATGAACATTTAGAATGCAGTTATCAGCTTTCTTGTCATTTAGATTGTTAGTTTCATCGATCTTCCCACAAGCAAGAAAATATAAAATAAATAGACCTATCAGAAAAAATGAACTGTGGTCCTCTCGGTGTTTTTAATTTCATTCAGTGTGATTACTGGTTCTTTGTGTGCACAGACATTTGGTGTTGAGAATTTGTAAAAATTAGCCATGATTATTACCAAAAAGTCAGCTTTTCAGAGCTTTTCATAAAGTCAGCTTTTCATAATTAGGAAAACTATATTAATATTTAAAAATTATAACTTTAGAAGTGGAAAAATGTGCATTTACTGTCCACTTTTGGCTCTTGATGGTTTCTGTTTGTAAAGACAAAATAAGATTAATATGCGTCTTAACATGATTGGAAAAGCTCTATCAGGAGTTGCTGACAAGTCAACATTAGGCAGCCAGAGAACCTGTGGCATTGAAAATTCTTAACAAAAGTTCCTAAATAAAGTAATGAAATAAATTACTGTAGTGAATTTAAATGAAATGTATATAACAAAATCATTTAACAAATAATCTTTTTAAATTAAATGTCTAATTGTACACAGGTTATAGGAAAACATATACACATACAACCTTTGAAAGGCAAATAAAGAGAGAAATATGCACTGCTGTCAGTACTAAGCTAAAATCCCTGATTAAAATACAGAGGTTTCTAGCTAACCTGCTGTGTGACCAGAAAACATGATCTGTCTTCCCTGGGAGCCACAGTCAACATGTGGGAGCCACAGCCAACGTGAGGCCAGGAGTCCGGTCAGGTCAAGCAGGGCTCATGAAATCAAGTGAGAAGCAGCACAGTTAAGTGAAAGGTCCTTCTGAATGTAACTATGCGGAGAAAACAGCAACGCTGCTCAGAAATGTTGCAAGGCAGGTGCCTGCTTGGAGCACCATCAAGCCACAGACAAAAGACAGAAAAGATCCTGAGAAAGATAAGTGAAATTATGAAAGGAAGTTAATGAATACTTGAAAGAAAAACATGTTTTGAGCCATTTTTAATGTCAGTTATTGTGCTAAATGCTTTCTCTTGTTATATCCTTTAGTCCTAGAGATAATTTATGTGAAGTGCTCATTACAATTTCTGGTACATGGTAGGGCTCTGTAAGGTAGTAGCGGCCAATACTATCATTATGATTACTCACACCTATTGCTATTAACTTTTCATTGGAAGCAATGGTGTTAGGTGATAAGGAAAAATGTGAGTCTCGGGTAGGACTTAACATTTATTACATGGCTACGTAATGCCAGATTTTTACATGTTTTAGTATATATCAACTTGGGGGCATAATTTTATTATACCCAATTTATAGATGAGAATGATGGAATTTGAACTTTCCTCTTAAATTCTTTTTTTTCTCTTTCCATACTCTCTTAATTTTTACTCTTGCCTTCCTTACTGCTTACAATCCTTCACTTTTTTATTTATTATCTTCTTTCTCCCAGGAGGTAAGATAATAGTTGGTTTAGTGTAGTTACAGAAATTATATAATTTAAAATTAAATAAATAAGTATGTGTAAGTGTGTACGAGGTCTGTCCAGAAGGTATCCAGCCATGTACTATGAAAAATTGAGACATTTACTGAAGAAGATACAAGACACAAGAAACATTGTTCATAGGACAATGATGCCTCAGTCCCCTTCAAAGTAGGCACCTCGAGACCTCACACAGTTCTGTCAATTGCCATCAGCTGCCCTGTTCTATTTTGCTGAATCGCCTTCCCTTTCAAAGGTGATTTTAGTTTTGGGAAAAAACAGAAGTTGCAAGGCACCAAATCTGGGCTCAAGTGGGGCTGAGTCACCTGGGTGATTTGATGTTTCACTAAAAAATCCTGCACCAGACTTGATGCATCAGCAAGCACATTGTTGTGATGAAGCTGCCAGTTACCAGTTGCCCATAGCCACAGCCTTCTGAATCATCAGAACAGTTTCCGCAGATGAATGTTCAAGCTTAACACAAAGTTTGATACAGATTGGTTTCTTTACTCAGTCATTTGAATGCAACAGCCACATGGTCACTCAACAGCACTTACCACCCCAACTTACTAATGCAGTGAAGTTGTCATTGTTCACACATGCACATTCTGGTCCCCTCTCCTCGGCTGCCAGGTTACATCAATGTTGCACAAACCATTCTTCTTATATTAACAATAGCTGGACTTTTCTGGACAGACTTTACATAAACATACACATGTGTATATATGTATATTATATGACACGGGGTAGATCGGGGCCTGCCGACACCCGTGGTGACCGTGACTCGGATGCGTGTACCTAGACACGCGGGGAAAATAAGACCGGGGCTACGTGGCTGATTCCTCCCATTTCCAGGAAAAAGCCTCGTGGCTTGCCCAGCCAGGGTTTTTATCAGGGGCATTAGCAATTTACATAGGATTGATTATTCATGGGATTAAGCAGAACAGGTAGGATTACTCATAGCAAGGCATTGGGATGTTGATTCAGGTCTGGTGGCAGACATGACCAGGTGAAAGCAATATTCAGAGATCAGCAAGCCGGAATTTTTTAAGATACACCTTTGCCAAATTCCTATTAGAGAATTCCCATCCCACAGACATGATCCACACTTGTTCACACAGGAGTCACACGGAGCTGTGCTCAAAACGTGTAAATTCTCAGGACTGTGTGTTTACACATGTGTGGAAATCACTGCTACAATTATATACACAAACATATGTGTATATATGTATATATTATACATATAATCTTAATGAAAGGAAAATAATAATGAAATATATTTAAACTAAGATTTATATTAATAGATCAATTCATGATATATATTCAGCAGTCAGAGAATTGCAAATTCCTCTCTGAGCTTCTTTATATTCATCACCCAGAAATATGAGCAATCTTATAGGGGTCACTAAGTACATAGAATAAAAACAAAACATAACAAAAGAAATCCTTGTTTTTTCTTGATATTTAACCAAAGTAAAGGCAGAGTAAAACTATTCTGCTTCCTTCCCTTCTCAAAAATTACCACACTGAAGAAGAATGAAAAATAATAAAATTCATCTTCCATGAAACAAGTTGATATTTATAACCCTGAAAACACAATATAGCAAAACAGGAGATATTAGAAGAAGAGTAATTGACTTAGCAGAGATAAGTTCAAAACTAAGTTTAACTCAAAGAGAAAAAAAATCAGTTTTCCTGGACAAACTTCAGAAAGGCTTAGGAATCAGAGGTGTGAGTTACATTTAAACCCAGAAAGGAGGTGAGAGGCTGAAACAAGGAAATTGTTTGAAAATCCGTTTCAATGCAATCAGATCTTCACATAAACCTCTATCCCTCCCACTTATGAAGTAGATTGACTGTGCTTCCCGGCCCTTGAAGGAGTAGGAAGCATAGACCAGGGAGAAACTGAAACACAGAGGCCCTGGCCTTGGGAACAGAGGGTGTGGTTGAGGAGAAGGGAGGAGAGGTAAGGGTGCCGTAGTAAGTTCAGGGTGGTAGGCCTCCCTTGCATGAATTGGCTCAGGAAAGCTATAACCCAAAATTTATTTATTAGGCAGGAGACTGAAGAACCCTTTTCTGGGAAGCTGATCCACTCCAGAAGAGAGTTCTATAGATACTGACAGGAAAAAATTCCATCTTTTGACATCACAGTGAAATTAATAATCTACAAGCAACTACCATGCAATCAGGTTTTTAGTGCCTCACTCTGAAATATGATCACCAAACGTTTGAGCATGAAAAGTAAAGCATAACAGACAAAACTAAAATAATATTTAACTCAGAATAGAAACAATGTAGATTAACATAGGGGCGTTAAATATATATGTATGTGTATACTTTACATACAAAATATATATGCATATATAATTTACATATAAAATATTTATATATATCTGACATAGATTAAAAAACATATTGAGTCTTTTAAAAAAGAACAAAATCACATTAAAAGAAAGATATTCAAAGAAAAAATCTAGAAATAAAAATGTTATAAAAGTAACAATTTCTATAGAATGAACGCAAGGGGTTGGAAAAAGCTAACAATTTATTTTTTTAATATTTATATATAAAATAGAAAAAAAAAAGCCCTGGCTGGTGGCTCAGTTGGTTTGATCGCCATTCCATACACCAAAAGGTTACAGGTTCAATTCCTGGTCAGGGCACATGCCTAGGTTGCAGGTTTGATCCCCAGTAGGGTTGCATATCAGAGGCAGCTGATCAATGTTTCTCTCTCCCATTAATGTTTCTCTCTCTCCGTTCCTCTTTCTCTAAAATCAATGAAAAATAAAAAATAGAAAAATATATATTCCCAGGTAAGGGTTAAAAAAAATAGAAGAGAAAAGATAAGACAATTTGTAGATCAATCCAGGAGGTTCAACAATACAGTTTCAAAAACAGAAAACAGAAAATACCTGTGAGGAAGAAATAAGGACCATTTCTCAAATCTTGGTGGACATCACTCTCCAGGATGCAACCCAATGAATGAAAACATTTCAAACTGAGAGATATCATCATGAACTTTCAGAACACCAAGGACAAAGAAAACATTGTACAAATTTCCAAAGAAAACAAACAGATCCCATACAAGGATGGAGTACCAGAACTGCATGAGCTTTCTCAAAGCAATGTCTGAAACGAAACAAAAAAAAAAAAAGAGAAATTCTTTCACATTTGAGGAAAAATATTTTTCCACCTAAAGTTTTACACAACCTACAGCATTAACCATGTGTATGGGTAAAACTATGACATTCTCAAATTTTCAAAGTCCCTAAGCTGGTACTACCCCCCAAATTAAACATATAAAAATGTTTTTCTAAAATAAATAGCTACATTTGAAAAAAAACCACCTACATACATTTTCTTAGGAAGTTGCTAGAGGATAATTACCACCAATAATGAAGGAGGTAAAAGGGAAAAATTCTTCAGAGCAGACTCAAAGGGAAGCCCCACGCACAGCGTTCTACAGAGTAAAACATTTCAGAGTGAGCTGGAAGTTGGAGGGGTCCAGGGAAGATTTTTTTCATTAATAAGCAATAAATTATGTGACAAGTTTGATCATAAGGACTGGTACTTGATAGGTACAGTGGGAGCACTACAAGACTTAGATGCAATCATCCGTACATTGTTTTAATCAATAATACCCTAAACATCCAATTTACTAATTAGTAACGCTCAGTTGTATATTGACAGTCTTTCACCTTTGTCCTAAAATAGGCCCATCAGCATGGAATATGAGTTGAAAAACATCACTTACTATCATTTTGAAAGACGGCTTTATAATATGGAAAACAAAATTTACGAAGTTGTGCCATGGGACGAGTGAAAAAAGTTCTACTTAACTATTTTATAGTGAGCAGAGATTTTTTTTTCCTAACTAAACGGCATGTATTAGGACATTTCTTCATTTAAGACTCTCATTTGTCACTTTCCATAAATGTTGACACAAACCAACCTGTGCTTAGGGCTCTTCAGTGAACATGTCCTATTTTGCAGTGTTTTTAAAACCATTTCTGTGAGCCCAGTGTCTGGAGATAGATTGTTTTCAGCGCTCAGAAGCCTGTGACTATCTGGGTCACTGCTGCACTCTGGACGTGGCATCTCGCAACCATATGCTTTGAGAGCGGCTCCCACAAGCGCTGCACAGCAGGAAGCGCTCTTGAGTTGGAACGATGTTGCATTGATTGTTACAAATCAAGAAAAATCAGACAGGGTCCCCAGCAACTCATTTTTATGTATGACCCTTCTTTCACAACTGCATGAAACCCTATTTCCGTAAAGAACATTGGCTTTACAATCAAAAAAATTCAAAAGACAATTAACTTTTTTACATTTTAGTCATGTTTTCCAATGTCTACTTCTATGTCATATTCTACATGTTCATGTTTTCAAAAAATAATTAAGTATACCAATGGGGATTTTTTAAATGAGATTAATTTTCAACATGGAAATCAAAGACAGAAAGATGACGTTGCTGTCTTTTACATTTTTGGAAGCCACTTCCAAACAAATTATTATACTGCCTCTTAGGTCATCTGAATTTATACCAATGAGGCCTGTGTACCTAGGGTGAACGGCATCTAATCCATATTTAAATAAACTTGTAGACTAGGCTGAAATTTGACTTCAAAAATGCAAGATTCTTATGGTCATGTTTGGGTCTCACAAAAATAGTATAGGAAAAAAATTGAGATTTTCCTTCCATTTTAAGAAATATTTCAAAGAATCTGCAGAAAAAAAGTTAGAGCTTGGTACATCTATTTGTAAAGTATTTCAACAAAACAAACAATCGAGCAAAATAGAACCAGAGACATAGAAATAAAGAACAAACTGACAGTGATGAGAGGGGAGGGGGAGCATGAAAACAGGGGAAAGAAGGGGAAGGGTCTCCCTTCCCCCAAAGAACAAATATAAAGGACCCATGGAAAAGGACAATGGGGAGGGAGAGTAGGATTGAATGTGGTGGGGGGGGGCAGGGGAGAGTAACGGTGGAAAATGGGGAAAACTATAATTGAACAACAATAAAACATCTTTTGAAAAGTATTTCCTGATATTAGACATTTTTCTTATGCATATTTCTAGTTCAGGTTGAACAGACTAAAGAGAGTAAGTAAAAAGAATCACTAGGCAACCCAACCATTGCCAGCAGCATCTCATGTAACAGATTTGCAGTTGGTGAGATGATGCATGAACTTGTGGTGAGTACACACTGAAGCTCTCTTTGGAGAATTTAGGAAGAGCAGTTCCACCACTCATGTTGTTCACTTGGGAGTGTTGAAACCAAAGTTAACTTTAGGCAATGTCAGCTAAACGTCTACAGTTTAACATGAATAAAAATCTACAGTATTTCCCCTGAAGGCAGACAAAAGTCTTAATGGTTGTTAAAGCTATTCAAACATCTTTCAGGTACATTTTTAAAGTCTCAAGTCTCTAATAATGAATTTTCCATGGCATAGAATAAATTCTTCCTCTTCTCTATAATTTTTGTACTCTAGGCATAAGCTGACATTTAGCAAGGGCCCCTGAAGAAAAACAAGATCTCCTTATTAGCCTAAGGATCATTCTTCATGCCATAATACAAATTCCTGGGGAAAAACATGAAGCAATTTCACTACATTGGAAGATTTATCATCTTAGTTTATTTTGTGGAAACTGGATTTTTCCAATCATATTTTATATGGCAGATTGGTAAAGCAATATCGCTGGACACTAGAAATTCATTTCTGTCTTACTTTGTTCATATCCACTAAGAGTTAAAGTCACTTTTGAACCTGGGGATTATCTTTAAAATATTTGACTGTGACAAAGACTTTACTGCAGACAGACTGCAATATTCACAAAAGGTCTAGCTTTGACATGCGGTTCTCTGCGTGAGTTCAACTGCTGGCTGAGTCCCAATCTGTGAGCTTTCCTGCCAGCTAGAATCGATAGCATTTTGTAGTAAGGGTTCAGCCATTATTCTTTTGTAGAAACAGACATTTGTCTCTTGATTCCCAAGTCATCCATGAGCCGCATTACACGTTTAGATACTTAATCAAACCCTATCTTAGTTTCCATTTCATGTTTGTGTATTTGGTCTCCCAAATGAATTTGCTTAGATCAGGAACTATGTTTGGCATGTTTTTGAATCTGTCATAATTTTACAACAGGGCTAGGTATATTGGTAGATGCTGGTTAACTATTAAATTAAAACTTTATGTAGATACTAACCACTAAATGCATTTTATATTTTGTTTCTATAATTTAACAGGAAAACCCATTATAGAATATACATATTTATAGGTTATACAACCTTACCTTCCAGAAGATATTGCAGTAACAGCTCAGCAATGCCTCAAGTTAGAGGAAGAGCGTCCCAGGGAAAGGAGGAAGCAAACTGTTTTCAGTGCTGCCATAGGAGGTGAGAGGCCAGCCATCAATACAGAAAGTGCCAGGGCATCTGATTTTTTAAAATCGAGTAGGAGAGTCATTATAAATTGAGGTCCCTATAAGGAAATTGAACTTATATTTGAGAACAGAATGCAAATAACTGATTGCTCTCATGAAGCAGAGACTACCGTGGCAGAATTAATACCGAAGGTGGCGTCCACGCAGTTCTCAAACAAAAAGCCAAGTAGTGCAAAAGAGAAAAGCTATTCCCAGCTGAGAATAAATTATATTTTCACAATCGTATAGTTATGTTTGATTATATCAAAAACAGTAGAGTTCTCATTGAATAGAATAAAATTTATGATTTTTTGAGAATTTTTGTAGAATTCCAATAAAAAATTGGCCTCGATATTTTTATAGATATATCACAAAACTAAGTAGACACTATTGACTACTGCAGTCAAGATTCTGTGGCCGGAGTGAGAAAATGATGAGCCACAGGTGCAGGGGAACTGCACACTCTGCTCACCACCCTTTCAGGAATCCCCTTCACCACTCTCCTACGCGTTCCCTGCCTCAGTTTGCTCCTCTAATTTGCTGAAGTGTACAATGTCTATAGCTTCCTATGAAAACATTTTCTATTGCATCTTCTCTTCATCCAACATGCTATGAAGTTTCACAATAATATTACACTTTTTCTGTGTGCGGTTTCCCAATGTGCTCAAAAACCAATCGGTCTTTTCCGTCTGCATTTTCATATCTTCAATCCCGAGAAATTTTCCTGAACTACTTTCTCCACGATTTTCTCTCTTTCCTCTCTTCCTTTCTTCTGGACCTTCTCTTACTTTACTCCTGGAAGTACTTTTTCTTTTGCTTTTCTTTTTTTTTTTTTTTCTCCCTGAGTGATTGTCTCAACTGTATTTTCTAAGCCTTCTATTAAATTCTCATTTCCGCAGAGAAAAACTTCCAAGATCTTTTTACTTCACCGATTCTTTATCATAATCTCCTTTTCTGGTTTTATCTTTGAAATATATTCTTCCATTTTTCTAAGTTTATGAATTATGTTTCTTTTTTTCTTTTAGTTTTCTCCATTTCCCCCGTACATTGTCTCTATTTCATCCTGATTCACTTTTGCTTCCGTCTTTCAAACAGAGACTTTTTTGGATGATCCTTGGACATCTGTTCCTGTTTCAGAGCAAAGCACGAAAGAGCTCACTGGAAGCGTTTTGTGGTACGGAGGGAGATCAGAGAGCTAAGTTCTGGGCTTCCTTAAAAGTCACACAGCAGTGCTATCATCGTTATATGCTGGGTCTGAAGCCAGAATTCACTGAACCAAGTGCGGAAAAGGGTTGAGGCCTTCACAGTTTAGTATTCAGACTTTCACATTGTCTTCCTGTCTTTGCTATGGCAACTCACCTCTGCTTTTCAACTCTGCTTGGACCTAAAACAGCGATGATCAGATTTAACTCTGCAGAGAGTAAAATTCCCATATTTGTCAGGGCGCAGAGGGGAACTCTCAGCAAACACCCATATGAGCATCTCACTGGTCTTGTAAAATTGGACAGAACCATAGCATGATTTATTCACTTACTTGTCTGCTTATTTACTTATTTATTTTATCTCTCACTGCCCCTTTAAATTTTATTCAATGGTGCTTCCCACGCCATGCTCTGACATGCATTATTTCCAGTTGACCTGCATTCTGGGATTACTTCCAGGTCCCCAGCCCCTTTGAACATACAAACACAGACATTCAAGGGAAGTAATTTTCAAAATATGATTCACAAACCACCTGCATGAGAGCCACGTGGGAATCTTGTTACAATGTTAATTCCCAGACCCTGGCCCCACACTCAAATTAATCAGAATCACTGGAGGTGGGATGTGGGACTCTGCACATTTTAGCTAACACCCCAAGACAAATTTTAACCGTGCTGAAGTTTGAAAATACTGGACTCCAGACTGAGAACCAAGATGCGGAACATTGTGCAGGAGAAAACTTATGAACAATAAGGACAGGAAAGATTGTGGGAGATTTGCAAGACACTTAGGGAATAGAAGCAACAAGAAGGCAATAGAACCCAGCTATTGACCCTGATAGATGTAGTCAATTGCCAGAAAATTTAATGCACATGCCAAATGATTTAACGTACATGATGAACAAATTCTCACCAAGGTTTTAACAATGTATCACTTTTTGGTATATTACTCTCCTTCGTTTGCAAAGAAAAGAATTTCATTTCACCTGAAGATTCCCAAGGAATAAATCTGTAAATGTAGAAGTTTAGGCTCCCTGACAGGTGGAGTAAAAGATATTTTAGGCTGGCATAAATGATTATGATGAAAGTGAAGCATAATGCAGAAGCACCCAGATGACAGAGCAGGCAGACAATTTAATTCTAGGGGGAAAAAATTGCAACTGCCATACTTCAGTCTGAATGCTACTCTAACAGCATGAGTAATTTTTATACTAAATATTTGCATTCCTCTGGGAATTAATGTAATTGCAAATGTTGAAGAAAAATTTACGATCGACACAGGCCTTTAGCAAGGTCCTCATTAATCCCTGACATTCAATTTTCAAATTCCTCATCACAGAAGGTCTGAATACATGGCCTTATGGTGATGGCACACACATTTTTTGCTATGGTTATGCAAGGTGCCCTTGGAAAGACAACACTAAAAGTGTTTGCTGCTTATGTACCCAGAAAGTGGAACACCAGGAGACGCTGACAGAAACCAGTGTCCTCTCTCTCCCTGGGCAGCCTATGTGCCCAGTCCCCAAGAATGTACATGTTGAGATGATGCTTAAGTATAGTGAAGTCTGATGACGCTGTACTCATTGACAGTACTTTAAGGTTTGTGGAGCTGTTTCATACACATGATCTTAATGAATTTTCACAGCAAATTCATGAGATGGTTATCACAACATGTTAGGATAAGAAAAGTAAGGCTCAGAGAATTAAATAACTAGCCCAAGGACACACATCTAGGTACTAAGGGAGCCCACATGTCAGCCAATGCATTTTGACAAAAAGTCCAGTGATCTTTCTGCAAGAAGTCCCACATTTTAGGTTATGTTGTTAAGTGGGACTTTGCCTCAGGATCTCTTTCATTTTTGTTTTAGCTCATTTTTCTCTCTCCTCTCCTTCCCTTCCCTCTTCCCCCTCTCTCCTGGTATGAATCACCTCATCAGGTACACAGAGGCCTATGCTGCAGGTTAGCCTATCAATGAGAAACTGTTGAGGTTTCCCCTTCTTTGGTGATACTCGGGACTCTGAAATTTCTTGACTTTCAAAGTTTAATGGTGTTGTTGACCAAAAGGAATAAAGTTTAGGGGTGGGATAGACATCTACTCTCTAGCTCAAAGTTTCAAAGCTGGTCTTCTGCAAAGAATCTGAATCTGGGTAGCCACATCTTTCTGAGATCAGGAATAAGAGATACAGGCTGTTCTTTGCTATTCTTTGGATTTACGACTTGCTTTCCCTCCTCTGGACTGTAACACTTGACAACTACCTTTCTGAGACTCTTGTATGGCCAGAACACCTCTTGCCTTACACATTACCCACTTACCTCCCACTTATTCATCATAAATCCGCTTCAGAATCACTTTCTCAGGCAGACTTTACCTGAATCCCCAGTCTAGGGTGGACAGCTTCTGTCGAATGCCACTTCTGTAGTTGTAATTACTGGTCAAGTGTCCGTCTTTCCACAGGCAGAATGGCCCATGGAGACAAAGACCAGACCCACCCACCTCCGTCATTGCTGCCTTCCAGTGCCTAATCCATCACCAAGCGTATGATACGTTTCAGCTACTATTTCTCCAGTGAAGGGGAGAAGAGAGCAATAATGGTGTGGGGAGGCAAAATAATTACTGTGTTCCAGACTGGGAACCAGCCAACGTGCCTGAGCTTCCGGCTTCCTATTCCCTCTGAGTCTGCACACTTAATTTCCTCACCTTTTGCCTGTGCTGAGATTCTAAACGAAAGTGTCAAGGGAAATACTCACAAAGGGTTGACTGCGACTTTCATAATTATTAATAACTGAGGACTTTTGTGGCAGAAGTTCCAGTACCTGTCCTGCAGCTCAGCCCTGTGAAGAAAATATATAATTCTCAGTAATGTCTGTCTAATAAATCAGGCTTCAACAAAGTTAATTAACTAGAAAGCACATGACTTGGAAAACCCCATCAGACCTTTCCTAGATTAAACGCTGATGAGAGGCTGGACCGATATGCAGGCTGGACCTCTGACTGTGCCGTCAGTCTCGTAGAATGAGGAAAGTTGGCCAGTGGAAGAACCACCTGGACACATACTGATAAGGAATATGTTGAAACAACTCAGACAAATGGTTTATGAACCCATGTCAGAGTCTTATATCAAAAGCGTTAGGATTTTAACATATGAATTTTGGGGCAGAATATTCAGTCACAGCATTACATTCCTGCTCTATAAATTAATATTCTTATCATATGCAAAATACATTAATTCCATCGCAACAATTCCCAAAGTCTTAATTCATTCCAGCATCAACTCTGAAGTCTAAAATCTCATCTAAATATCATCTAAATCAGATATGGGTGAGACACAGGGATAATTCATTCTGGGGTAAAATTTCTCTCTAGCTGTGAACCAGTAAAACCAAACAATTGCATTCCTCCAAAATGTAATGGTGAAGCAAGCATGAGATAAACATTCCTGTTCTGAAAGGAAGAAGTAAGAAACAAGAGGAGGTGAAGGCAAGTCCAAAACCTAATTAGGTATACTCCTTTATATCTTAAAGCCTTAGAATAATCCTTCTGGGTTCCCTGCTCTGCTCCCCAGGCCCTCTGGGATAGCAGTCCCACCTTCCACCCTACTGAGGCAATGGTCCTGCCCCACGACTCTGCCATGCAGGGGTCATGCCATCAAAGCTCTGGGAAGCCTTCCCCTCCCATCTCGGGCAGAGACCATTTGAATTGTGAAAGCAAAGTGATACCCACCTCCCATCCCTTTGAAACTAAGGCCACAGCCCTGATTATCTCTGAATCATCTCTAGGGTTTCCCTTTTCTTGTCCTGAAAAATGCATCCTAGCTTCTGTTGAGATGGCTTGTTAGATCCATGGCTCAATTCCACACTAATCTCCTCATCAGATGGTGGCTTGGCCTCACGTTTGGGAGTGATCTCTCCTGAACACAATTTCTCATCCTCGCAATATGGATAGGCTGAGAAGTTTCCAAATCTTTAAGTTCTGATATTTTGTTAGTTCAAAAATTTATTTTTTAAATTGATTTTTCTCTTCTCACATTTTACTCTAAGCAATCAGGAGGAACGAAGCCACTCTTTCAACACTTTGCTTGCAAATCTCCTCAGCTAAAAATCTAACTTCATGGTTTATGAGTTCTGCCTTCCACAGAACACTGGGACATGAACACAACTCAGCCAAGTTCATTGCCACTTTATAATAAGAATCACCATTCCTCCCATTTCCAATAATATATTACTCATTTCCACCTGAGACCTCATCAAAATGGTCTTTACTAACCATATGCCTACCAACCTTCTGTTCATGATTACTTAGGCCTTCTCTAAGAAAACAGAGCTTTCTCTACAGCTTGCCTCTTAGCTCTTATCAGAATCACCTTTACTTTTTTATTGTTGTTCAGTTACAGTTGCCCCAGTGTTTCCCCCATTGCTCTCCCCTGCCAGCCCACGCCCCGGCTCTGAAAGCCCCTCCACAGCATCACTGGTGCTAGCCTGCACCTCGCAGCTCTCCCAGCCTCTGCTAGTTACCCAGCTCCAAAGTTGCTTCTACATTCTTAGGTAATTTAAACCGCAACGCCCCATTTCTTGGAGCCAGTTTTTGTCTTAGTTCCCGTTGCTATACCAAATATATATTTTCTGTCTTTCCCTCTTCCTCTTTCCAGAGACCAACAGTCACCACTGCCAGGAAAGGCCAGGAGGTCCTGGATATTTGTTAATTTTACCTCCTTAGTCTGGCAATGTCCTTCCTTTTGAGTATGAAGTGTTTACTGAGCTAGATTCTGTGGGAACCACAGAGGAGACTGGCACAGACATTTAAAACCTTGCCCAAGATCACAAGGCTTTTTAGGGGCAGATCTAGCTTTGGAGCCCAGATGTTTACCCTTTTCCTAAACCCTACAATTTTCATGTCCAGGAAAACTGTGACAGATGATTGAGGACATACAGAACATAGATGAAGTGCAGGAGAGAGGCGGAACTGTAGACAGTCATTCACTTTTCTAAAATGCACAGGTGTGTTGAACAATTTCGTTGTCACAGTCACTTTACCGAGTGAAACTGAATCAGATGCCTGATATATGCTAGACACTGCGCTAAGTGCTTTACCTGGACTTTTTTTTCAATTCTCTTGATTTTCTGAGATCTAACAACTGTAAGTTCCCCCATTGTATAAGTCAACAGAAGCCAAAACTTGACTGTGCATTTGGAATCACCTGATGAAAGAAGGATTCAAAATGCAGATATCTGAGTCATACCCCAAGAATTCCTTAACAGATATGAAGGGGGGAAGCTATGCAGCAAGAATTTTTAAATTTTCCCAGATGATTCTAACATTCAGTGGAGTTTGAGAACCACAAGGTTAAACCACTAGCACCGGGTCAGCCACGTAGCACCATCTAGGTCAAGTATCTGTACCCAGGCAGTTTGACGAGGGCACCCGTGTCCTAGCACGACGCTATTCTGCCTCTACTTCAGGTGTGACTTGCAGCGTGTCATACTCTCAAAGACCAGAAGAATAGGTAGACTTATTCCCATTTTCAGAGGACACACCTGAGGTAGACAGACATCAACTAACTTATCAAGTGACATAGCAAACAGTGGCAGACATCGATGTCCCACCCAAGACTTTGCAGTGTCAACACCCACAGATAGCTGTACTTCATTACTCATCAGTGAACACAGGAGGGTCAGGTTTCCAGACCAGAATCTTTATCATGCACAGCAGAGAGGTAAAAACGACAGAGGATTAAGAACTGCACATGTGCAGAAGCTGGTACTTCTACCTCTTTACCATGTTACATGAAGAAATAAGTTCTCGTTGTTGCATTTTCTCAGACACACAGTGTGGTGCATAAGAGTGATATAGAATGAAAAGAACATTCCATACAAAATTTCAGGTACATGATGCTCAAATTAATTTCTGTAAACTAAGGGAGGGAGGTGGGTTTGGCTGGGGTAGGGGGGAGTTGTGGGGGGAAATGCAGACAACTATAATTGAACAATAATAATTTTTAAAAATATTTCCATAAACAGTCCTGATAATCTGGGTATCATTTATAACATTATTTCCATCGGGAAATGACAAATTCACAAGTAAACTTGTGGGTAACAACAGCAAGGTAGAGGATTGTCTGCACTCTATAAACACCAGATGCTGATATCACAAATGCTAATTTGTGTGTATGTACAGAGAAGTGCTTTAAAACTGTAAAAATCAACTGAATTCGTCTATTGATAAATATCAGGTGAATAGTTCCCTTTCTTATCTTCGGAGGCCAACAGAATAGCTTTTAAATATACGATGTAGCATTAAAAATTGTTTCTTTGAATTAAATTTCCTTATTCCAAGCAGCTAGCATCTGCCATGCAAGCCACATGTGGCAGCTTGGTTAGTGAAGTGAAAAATAATTATAGTAGGAAGCAACCACCTGATTCAATTAGCCATCAATCATTTAAAACACATCGAGCTTTGTTTTGACTGCCAGGGCCTTTGCACTAACTAGATAAATTGCTGATATTCCCTGTTCAGGTTGACAAATGAAGATCATCCTTAATCTCTTCACTCTACTGAGTATTTTCTCCTTCCCTGTCTGACAAGCCTGCTACAGTCACTTTGTTCTACTCAAGTTTTCCAGAAGACTTCCTTATTTTGGTTCTCGTCACGCCCTCCTGCCCCATCCCAGACCCTAAATGTATCTTTCCTTTCTTTGCATGGAGGACCAGCTGAAAGAGCAGGTCTTCCCAGAAGCCTTCACAAAAGGCACCATGTGGAATTTCACTTCGGGTCCCCTGCAGCCCTTTAGCACAGTCACTCGTGACTGTGTCACCCTGCATGTCAGAGGCCACCTGGCATCCCTTTCATAAATGCATGAACGCCTGCTCTGTGCTAAGCGCTGATGCCCGTGAGTCCTGGGGAAGTCCTGGGGATATTAAAGGAGTAAATCCTAGATGCTCCTAGTCTGACGGGAGATATAAATGTGTAAAGAAGATTATTAGAACATAGTTGGACCTGGATTATAGTTGTTTAATGTTTTATTTTAAAATAGATAATATATTTATATGTTAAAAGATTACCAAAAGGTAAAACAGTGAAAATGTTCTCTTCCACCTTGCTCCCAGTTATTCAGTTCCCCTCTTCAGAGGCGACTGGTGTTAACAGCTCTTGTATGTCCTCCCGGGGATAGTCCACGAGCACGTGAACACATGTACACGCATGCATGTGTATGTACGTGTCTTCAGAGAGAGAATTTTAAAATTTTACACAGATATTGTGAAAGCAAAAAGAAGGTACTATAGCTTGTGTTTTAACTAATTCTGATATTTTTATATCACCTCATCAGTACATAAAGAGCTTTCTCATCTGTTTTAAATTTAGATACATACCATTTTATCACAGGGATATACCATAATTTATAGAACCAAAATGTGATTGATGACTATTTTGGTTGTTCTCAGTCCTTTGTCATTACACAAATGTTATAGTGAATAATGTTACATTTGCATCATGTATGTATACATGCATGTATGCATGATTTCTTCTGCAAAGTATGAGAGAGCATCATGCTAAGTGAAATAAGCCAGGCAGTGAAAGACAAATACCACATGATCTCACCTTTAACTGGACTCTAATCAACAAAACAAACAGGCTAGCAAAATATAATGAGATATTGAAATTAAGAACAAGCTGACAGTAACCAGAGGGGAGGTGGGAGGGGATAATGGAGAAAGCGGGGAAGGGTTCGCAAGAACAACTATAAAGGGCACATGGACAAAACCAAGAGCAGGTGGAATCAGGGGAGGGAGGTGGGGATGGCCTGGGTGGTAGGGGGCAGTTGGGGGAAAATGCAGAAAACTGTACTTGAACAATAATAAAGTTTAAAAGTATTTTTAAAAAGAATGCTTATTTTCTCACACCTTCACCAACATGTTATCAATTTTTTTATCTTAGTCAACCTGATAAAAGGGGAATAAAAAAACAGAATCTCAGTTTAATTTGCATTTCTTTTAACATAAGTGAGCTTGGGTCTCTATTCATGTTTAAGAACCAGTGAATTTTCCTTTTCTATGAGTTTTCTGGGCATATTTGTTGCCATTCTTTCTATTGGAGTTGTTGTTCCTTATTGATTTATAGGAGCCCTGTAAGTCAAGACAATTAGCAACAACATGTGAAGTGAATTGCATATGTTCTGACCCTCAGTTAGTAATTTGTCTTTTGAGTTTGCCTTGCAGAAATCTGGGGCCTCTATAAAACTAAATTTATTAATTTGAGAATGAGTATGAACTTTCAGATTGTGACACAAAACACAGAAGCCTTAACTGAAAATATATCTGGCTTTTGAAAGTATATCTGGCTTTCTAGTTAGAGGCGAGAAGAGACATTTACAGTTTGTTTTTGTTTCTTTCATTTCTACATTCATATTACAAGGAATACGGGGACATAGTTTGAGACTAATAAGGTTACTTTAAGAAGCAATCAGCTAATATCTGCAAAACAAATCATCCAAAAACTCGGTGTATAAAACAACTGTTACTATGCTCGTGGATTCTGTGAGTCAAGAATTTGGACAGGATACATAAGGAATGAATGGATTGTCTCTGTCCTCTGAAATCAGATGCTGCTAGCAGCAGGTAGAAACCTTAGGTGGGGCTGCAGACTTCAACACCTTTATACGTATGGGGTAATTGAGGACATGGCCCCTCCATGACCTCAGAGAACAGGTGGCTGCCTGGCCAGCAGCAATAAGGAATGAAGAAAATAGTCTCTCTATATGTCCCAGCCCTCTCAAGGCCCCTGGGTCTCAAGGTGATACAGAGAGATCTGATCAGATCACGGGGGAGGAGTCAGGAGGGTCCCTAGGAAGACATTGCCCAAGGCGATAGCAAACATCCTAGGACAGGATTGGCCAAGAAAAGAATGCTCTGGTATGCATAGAATTATGCACCGGAAGATTTAAAATAAAAGGAGGGCAGAGACTGGCTCTCAAGCTCTCTTCCTCAAGGATGCCAGGATGATCCTGCTGCAGCTGCCTGCATTTCCCAAAGGATGGCATTTGGATGGGAGAAGAAGTCCGTGTGAAGCCTAGGATCATGCTGGCCTGGCAGAGGGTGGCAGGGTTATTCTTTGGGTGTTCTAGACGGGATGGGCTCTGAGACAGAAGCCTGCCGTTCTTCCAAAATTCGGTTCCTTTTCTATCAGGTTGATTTAGTTTGTAAACTAATCCTACAGAAGCAAGATAATTAAAAACTAACAGGGGGAATGACAGGAGTCAGGAGTTAAAGGTGTTTGCCTTAATTGATAGACTTAAGTGACTATGCACGGGGAAAACTGTTATTCCAAAATTGTGTGGGTTTTGAATAAAGATTCCTATCCTTTATCACCAAATCTTTGCCTCCAGAATTTTGCCTAGAGGGTGGCGTCGGGCAGCAGGGCCCCACTTGTTGTCGAGTAACAAAGGCTCCTGTGTTCATCACAAAACTGTAGAATTAACTCCCTCCCTAACCCTCTAAGTAGCACCAAGGCTGGAAGTGGGTGTGGTCTCTCTGCATCCACTGCCATCAGTGCAGTCCCCTGTAATGTGAATAGTAAATGGCAACTCCACAGCATGTCCACATACGCTGGTCCTCGGTGGTTTTCTCTGGAATACCACAGACGTAAGGGCAGCTCCCCTGTTTGGAGCTCCTGTGTTAAAATATGATATCCTCATGCTTCCTGGGCTCCCTCACAATTTGAGAGCTGGGTCCCCAGGTGAGTGCCATGGAAAGAGAGTGCCAGACTGAAGCTGTAACACACGACACAGAGCATCACTTTGCTGTACTCTGTTGGTCAGAGCAGTTTAGACTCTCCGGGTTCAAAGGAAGAGAAAATAGGGGAGGGTGAGGTTCTGGAATAGCTTCTGTAATAGGAAATATTGCTTTGACCCTTTTGAAAAACAAAGTCTGTCATACCTGTCCAGAGATCGGTCCTGTCCAAAGAAGACATCAGTCTCCATCTACAGTCAGGACTCACCTGTGGAGCCCACTGGATTAGAGGATCCTGTCTGGCTTCCGTGTTGCATCAGCTGAAGGATCGCACCTGCTTTAAGCCATGGGGCAGGTTCCTGAGTCACTTCTAGTGAGTCTAGTTAATGAGGTTCCTTCATCAACCACCTCAGGGTACTAAGAGTAGAAACAAGAGACAGTCATTACTTATCTAGGAACACTTCTTTTCTCTACACTTCTACTGGTTATTTTTTTATTCATTATTCTTTTAAATAATGGGAAAGGCAAGATGAAAGAAAATCCGATCAGCCCACTGGATTATGTCTTAGTCACTCCAGCATGATCAGTGCTAATGGAAAAAAATAAACAAAGATGCTATTTACCAAAGGCGATTGTGTGGATTACCTCTGGGTAGATTTCAATTACCCATAGCTCTTTCCTTTTGCCATGATTAACAACAATGACTAATCCCATTTTTAGAAGGAATTTCCTATAAAGATTGAATTATTTCATACAGAACATACCCTGCTCAATTAAACTAGTCAATAAATGCAGTGTTTCCTTAGGCTGAAATCTACAGGAATATTTTAATGAAAAACAAACAAAAAATGTTGGTTTATCACTATGGCTTTTCACTCAACAGAACTAAATAGCACATTAAATGTGAAAACAGAAATTACATATCCTAAATTGAGTAGCTAAGGTATAAGAGCTACTTGGTCTTTGTACCAGATCTGGATTTAAAGTGAAGACAGGTTTATAGAGTGAGGAAAAAAACTACCAAGGGCAATTGGCTTGACTCCAAAAAGGAGCATTTAGATAGTATAAAAGCAGTACCCAAGAGATACCAGTAGTCTGTGAATTTGTTTTAGAAATTGACATAGGTAGTCAGCTTAGGGGATACGGTAGCAGGGAATTCAGAAAAGAGAATTGCGACAATCACTCTAGACAGTGTAATGCAGCAGGCACCAAATGACTGAACCATGGAAACCAGACCCCACGTTTCAAAGGGTTTTGTGTATCAGCAACTGTTAGCCAAATGTACACGGGTCTCTGGAAAACATACTAGGTGTGTCCTGTCACTTAGTAAAAGTGATATATTTGTATTAGGATGAGCTACTAATCTAAAATAGCAAGCACCTAGGAAAAAGTCAGATTCTGCTAATTGAGGAAGTGGGAAGTTGAGGTCAGACACTGAATTCAGGAAATCCTGGTTAGCCACACAGAGGAGATTCACGGTATAAACCAAGTAACCCAAGACCAAGCATTGGGCTGTAGGCTTCTAGGCCTGAGCACATGATTTCATCTCAAGTCCTCAACCATCATTTAGAAAAGGTTATTCTTTAAATTACTTCCACTTTGATCCTTTGCAAATTGGCCTAAAAACTTGTAAAGATCTGAATCTAAGTGTGAGTAAGGACTCAAGAGAACCTACAACAAAACATATTCCAAGAAAATGAGGCAGGGACAAATAGAATGCTTTTTAGCATGCTGCAACACAGAGAACGGCCCCGACATCCGGTGTACCCGTCACTTCCTTTCCCGTGTGCCATCGGTCTCATCAAGCCTTCCGAAAAGATTCAGCTCTTCTTGACTTCTTTCACTGTTGCACTGCTTGCTGGCAGAGCAAGTAGCACCTGACTCTGACAGAACTGTCACTTTGGACTTTGCAAGTAGCCACTGTGTAACGTTTCACTTCCAAGCAATGGATGAGGATGATTGGATCCCATGCTCCCAGCCACGAGAGCATCAGGACATCCAATGTTACATTGTGCGCCCTTTTCACAACCAGAGACCATTTCAAAATCCCTCATGCCACCCTGATCGTGTTTTAAATCAGTTGGAAAGCTTAACCGTAGCTCTTTACACTAATTTTGTGCCCTATGTATTCCCAATCAATCCATGTTTCAGTTTTATTTTTAGATTTACACTTGGGTCTGATCTTCAGTATCTTCATCGCCCTCTCTCTAAGTATTTCTTCCCAACCGCAGAAAAGTACTGACAATTTCAAATTGTTTCCTCATAACTGTACACACACCACATATGTGCTATGTTATTTGAACAGTGTACAGGGTTTTTCTGGGCCCTGCATCACTCCAGTCTTCATGTATCATTTTATGGAGCAAAGACAGATGTAAAATGATGATAGTGCACATTTACTAAGGATTACTGCACACCAGACATTGCCTAAGGTTTTTATATGCAATATGTTTAAATGCCTTATTTTATATGTAATAGCACATTTATATTGCACACATAAAATATTACTGATTTTATGTAATACATCATTTAGGTCTCACCACCAGCTCACAATGCTTATGTCTCACACTCAGTACCCTAAGAAAAGCCCCACTTTACAGATGAAGACAGAGAGACAAAGTCATCTGCTCCAGGTAACACACTTGAGAAATCGTGGAGATTTTCATCTTAACCACTGAGGCGTCCTGCCTGCGATGGAAAGAAAGGCGCCCTGGCGGCATAAAGAACCGCTCCCCAGGACAGACTGTGCCTCAAGGGACATGGGGGCTGGGTTTCGTAATGCTCTGGATGCATGCCTGCTCCGCCACAGGGTGCAGAGGTGGAAGGGCGGAGCCATCTGCGTGGGCTGGGAGGAGTATTTATCACTGACACCATTTACACCTGCCTGAGTCTGGTGAGAAAAAGCATCCTGAGATTTACGCAGTATGTTATCATTCTTAAACGCTCACAGACGATGCATGCCTCATTGTCTACACAGGGTGGACAGTCTCTTCACCCCAGCTGCTCCTGCCACAGCACTGCCACTCGCCCCCTCCCCAATCTGTCTGCAAAGTGGAGTTTATCGTGTGTACCTGGTTCCTCTCCAATCACTGTATGTTGGGTAAGCGTGAAGCTGGTAACTGTCACATTGACTCCCTGGGTGTCAGACCCAGAGGACCTGGACCCAAGGAGCTGAGCCCCAGCAAATGCACTCCAGAACCCCACTCATTCTGTGACTCAATTTAGATACTCAGATATGGGACTGGAGTCTCAGTCAGATTCCGTAAAGGAATGAGACCCTTGGGTGGTCTGCCAAAGCGATGAGTATATATTTCATGAAAAAGAAATGTGAACTTTTAACAGCAAAAAAAAAAGGCTTATGGTGGTCTGCTTCCTGGAGTGTTTGCAGGGATTCAGTTCCTCAAGTGCTTATTAGGACGTTCACTCTAGAGAAACTGGTCATGGAGAGGAAAGGGGGCGCAGCTGAGAAAGACCGAAGTTTCACATGCAGCCCAAGACTCAGTCTGATCCCACAGGGTCTTTCAGGGACTCTAATTTTGTAAATATAAAAATACATATACATTTTAATAACCCCAGCTTAAATTCCAATTGGCTGAATATCAGACTTTTTTAAAAAAGCATAATTATGAATGATGCATGTGCCAAAACCAGCTGCAAGTACATTTCTGCTCCATGAGCTTTTAAAAACATTGTTTTTACAATGATGTACCACACAAATATCTATCTGTCTTATCTATCTGTCTTACCTATCAATCTATAGATCCATCTATCTAGTTATAGATCTATAGATACATTTACACTGTAATTGCAAACAAATAATTTTAATAATTTTAATGAATCTCATGGGAAGAGAGGGAATGGCCCCAACTCGAGCCACACACCTGTCTCTGATCCCCCCGAGTCCTCCCGGGACCTTCACACCGCGGGCCCAGGCAGCTGCCTCCCTGGACGGCGGAAGGGCTGCATGAGTGCGGCAGGCTGGACAACTAGGAGTCGGGAGAGTGGGGCTAGAGCAGTCCCCCAGGCGGATGCTGTGTGGAGCGGTGCTCCGCCCAAAAGGGCTGTGCTCTCTGTGAGTGGCGTGGGAGAAGGACTCAGCGCAGGGACCCTGGTGGCTGCACCTTCGGCCTTCTTCCAGAGCAACACAACCCAGTCTTTCCTCTCAGGACTCGAGTCCACTCTGAGCCACCCTCCTTCAGCTGGAGCCCATGATTTCACTTATATGTGGAATTTGAAAAACAATACGAACAAGCAAACCAGAAACAGACGTACAGATCCAGAGAACAGACTGACAGTTGCCAGAAGGCAGGGACCTTGGGGAACTGGACAAAAAAGGCAAAGGGATTGAGAAGTACAGATTGTTAGTTACGAAGTAGTCACAGGACGTAAAGTACAGCATAGGAGGTACAGTCAGGAGTACTGTAATAACTATGGGTGGTGCCAAGCAGGTACTGGACAGAGCAGGGGGAACATACACTTTGTAAAGTGCGTGATGGTGTAAACACTATCTGTACACCTGAAACTAATAAAAATAATATTGAATGTACACTGTAACTGAAAACAATAATAAAGCTCCCTTTCTCAAAAAAACTCTCAAAGTTATAGAAAATTGTAAGTATAGTGTCATTTTTCCAGCATTTTCTGAGATTAAGTTGCTGACCTTATGCTTCAACACTCCCTAATATTTCAGCGTGAAATTCCTAAAAAAAGATATTTTTCTACAGAACTATAATACAACCATCTAAATAAGGAAAGAGATATTGATACATCACTTCCTTCTAGTCCTCAGATCTTTTCAAGTGTCACCAATGGCCCCTATAGCATCTTGTGTAGAAAAAGCAACTTGCTACATTTACATGTCGTGACCCTATAGTCTCCTTCAGTCTGAGACAAGCCTTCAGTTTTCCTTGAATTTCCTAAGTTTTATTTTTGAACAGCTAGTTTTTTTTAGATGTCCCACCTTAGTGTTTCATAAATTAGTATCATCTTTTCCATATCCATAACCAATTATGTTTTCTTTTTCAACTTTCTTCCTTGAATCCTGCAGAAGTTTCTGTCTTCTCTGGACCCAAACTGACTTTGCCAGTCTGCTAGACCCCTGGCAGAGTGAAGGCTCTCACACTAACATCTGTCCTTCTCCCGAATAACAGCCTTCAATATTCCACCTTCCTTCTAAAAGTTCAAGATCCAGTTAATGCAATCAAATTTTGGGTTTTAATTAACCCGAACTTGAAAATGGTATGTGGCCAGAATTGAATCCAAGTACCTTCATGCAACAATGTTTAAATATTTTAGGTGACAATCTCTTAACAATTGCTATCGTCCCTTGTATTTTACCAGACCACCCTGTTCTCGCACACGAGTTTCTCATTAAAAAAAAAAAGAAGAAGAAAATATAATGCGTCATTATAGTACACACTTAATCTTGTCAATTCTGTGATTTTGAGGTTCAAAGCCTGGAATACCATCATAAAACAACACAATAGGCCCGAATGTCGGCAACTTTTAAAAACACCCCTTATGCAAGGTGTACTTTATCATCTGAAAAGAGGTGAGTCGGTGCTGCTCCAGACATGGGAGTTGAATCAGCAAAATCATCCAAGAGAGTGGCAGTACTGATATAAGAAGGTTTTCCCTCGTTGCTCAGAATATACTTTTCAAACGTTTCAGCCTGAGATACCCTTGAGGTACAGTCAGTTCTTCCAGTGCGGTGGCCCACTGTGGCCACTGTTTGTTCGTCTTTTTGTTTAACTATGATATTGAAAAATATCCTGAAAAGTCATCCTACTTTGATTTTGTTCGGCAAAATTAATACTTCGATAAAATTATGCATGGAAAATATTCATAATTGGACATAACTCTATCTTATAACTAAAATAACATATGTGTAAACCTATATTACATAGATAAAATTAAAAGTATAAGCATTGCTGATTAATTTTAGGAGACTGGTAGACCCTGATCTATAATTTCATAATGTTTTAAAAGAAACCTCAAATTTTCAGTCTTTGAGTACAAATCATAAAATAAAAATGTCTTGATTCATAATGTTATAAATTTTAATCAAGAGTTCTTTTTACAAATGTTCTAATATTTAATGGGTCATATAGTTTTTTCCTTCTAGAATTTATCATGTAAATTTACCATATAAAATGCCAATTAATCAAAAATTAAAGACTAAATATAAACTCACTTTCCATTATATTTGACCTCAAAGCACTACAGTATAATAAGTTTACTATTATGGCATTATTTCAGCTTTTTAATGATCTACTGATATTTTCCCTTCTTTATAGAACCATTTTATCTGTCTCCTTGATTTACATCATCAAATCATTCTAAAAACAATCATTATCCAATAAACCAAATATGCATTAAGCTTACATTCCAAATATGTTTTATAGTTTATATACTAAGTTGAACACAATAAAATTATGCCATAATAATTCACTTCCAATGCAGTATTTGAAGATTGAGCATAACACTTTCTGACAAAAGAACTACATTATTTTAAAGCCAACCACAAGATAATTCCTCAAAAACTTCAAAAAATACAGTGAGCACCACATCACTTCACAATTCAGGAAAGTTTCCCCCAACATTCCATAGTTCGTAACGACACATACATGAAAACAAATCTTTCATTAATCTATTCATTCAAGTGTTTGTGGATGAATTTCTATATGGTCAATAAGCTGCTAAATTTATATCTGCCTTTTATGTTTGTGTCTCTAATGATAAAACATAGAATTAAAATTAATATCCAGAAATAAAAGGAGTGAAAGAATTTTGAAATAAAAAAAATCTTGGAATGAAAGTGTTAGACATGAATTATTACAGTAGGCAATGAAGAAATTAATTCATGCATGGTGGCCCCAGGCAGAACACAGGTGGGGGTGGTGACCTTGGACTGCACCACCCTGGAAACCCCAGAGCCTGTGCACAAAGTGGACAGCTACAGACCACGGTGGAGCACCACCACCCTGCCCCTGCACAGCAGATCCTCCATGGAGGGCAGAGGTTGGTGGTCAGTTGTCACAGCCAGTCCTTGCAGCTGACTGGCCTGGGTAAATCCCTCCCATTGCCCTGCCAACAGTAATCAAGGCTCAGCCATGAGGGGAAGGTGTACTCAGCTCACACGAAGTGCACACCTTGCTTGGGTTATAGAGGAGGCTGTGCCACTGGACCCTACAAGACACATCTACTACATTAGGCCACCAAGACCACAAGTCATAGAAGCTCTACCTAATATATAGAAACAAACACAGGGAGGCTGCCAAAAAAAAGGAGACAATGAAAGGTTGCCCAAATGAAAGAAGATCAAAACTCCAGAAAAATAATTAAACAAAATGGAGATAAGCAATCTATCAGATGCAGAGTTCAAAACAGTGGCTATAAGGATGCTCAAGGAAATTAGTAAGGACTTCAACAGCATAAAAAAGATCCAGTCAGAAATGAAGAATACAATAATTAAAATAAAGAAAAAGTTATAGGGAAAAAACAGTAGAGTGGTTGAAGCTGAGAATCAAATCAATGATTTGGAACATAAGGAAGCAAAAAACAACCAATCAGAACAACAAGAAAAAAGAAGAAAAAAATAGGATAGTGTAAGCAGCCTCTGGGACATCTTCCAACATTCCAACATTTGCATCATAGGGGTGCCAGAAGGAGAAGAGAAAAAGCAAGAAATTAGAAATTTATTTGAAAAAAAAATGAAAGAAAACTGCCTAAGTTGGTGAAAGAAACAGACATGCAAGTCCAGGAAGCACAGAGAGTCCAAACAAGATGGATGCAAAGAGGCCACTCCAAGAGCCATCATAATTAAAATGCCAAAGATTAAAGATGAAGAGAGAATTTTAAAAGCAGCAAGAGAAAAACAGGTAATTACCTACAAAGGAGTTCTCATAAGACTGTCAGCTCATTTCTCAAAAGAAACTTTGCAGGCTAGAAGGGACTGGCAAGAAATATTCAGTCGTGAAAAGCAGGGACCTACAGCAAAGATTACTCTACCCAGCAAAGACATCATTTAGAAAATCTAAGGGCAAATAAAGAGCTTCCCAGACAAGAAAAAACTAAAGGAGTTCACCATCACCAAACCATTATTATATGAAATGTTAAAAGGACTTATTTTAGGAAAGAAAATAAAAACTATGAGCAATAAAATGGCAATAAATACATACCAGTCAACAATTGAATCTAAAAAACAAACTAAGAAAACAAGAACAGAGACAGAATCATGGATACAGAGAGCATTTTGATGGCTGCCACATGGTAGAGGGGTATGGGAGAATGGGTGAAGAGGTGAGGGGATTAAGAATGGTAGTTACAGAATAGCCATGGGGATGTAAAGTACAGTATAGGAAATAGAATAGCCAAAGAACTTATATGCATGACCCATGGACATGAACAACGGTAGGGAGATTGCCTGAGGGTGTGTGTGGGGGGTGCTGGGTAGAGGGGGTAAAGGGGAAAAATTGGGACAACTGGAATAACATAATCAATAAAACATAATTTTAAAAATGATTAAAATAATCCAGTACCTAATCTGAGAGTCTAACTCCAATCATTTAATACAAATCGCATGTTCTGTCTGGGAGTCACAGAGAAACATTACCCGGTTTCCTCTTTAGTGAAGGATTCGGTGTCCACCCATGGGACATGTGGTCAGTAGACGGGCTCTAGCTCTCAGCTCCATCTGAGCCCACCTCAGCTGCAGAGACCTCCCTCCCTGCAAGTCACACCCTCCCGTGGCAGTCCACATCCAGTAACTTCGCAAAAGGGAGATGCAAAGCTTGAGCCCATTGAAAAGAGAAAAGGAAAGCGCTGATGAATACAATGTGTTCCAGATGCCCCTATAGTGAATTGACTGAGGCTTCATACCTGCATCACAGTTCAACCTGCTTCTTCACTCATTTTCAGAAGTGTTGATCCCTACAACAGAGCTTGTATTCCAAACCCCATCTCAGCATCTGCTTCCAGAGAATCCAAGCTGTGACAACTCCTTTAATGCATAAGGAAGACAAAGACATGGCTTAGTCAAATATAGCGTATCAGAGATGGTACTGTAAAAGTGTGACAAAAAGAACACTGAATTGGAAATGGAAATTAACAGGCCCAACACAAAATTGGTCTTTCCTACTACCTTAGTTCACAAATCTCTGAGGACCAGGGTGACTGGCCCACTCATCCACCACATTAGTAGACTGGCTGATGATTTCACCAGCTCTCCCAGACCCACTGCACTGAGAGCCAAACCAGGAGTTCCCGAATGCCTTTTCATGGGCTCAGGTCAGTGCATTATAAGGTTTTTATCAACCTGTGGGAAAATGAGAAACATAGGACAAAGTAATGAATTTTTCAAAGATATATTTACTCAACTTGTTTTCTTTTGTTTTTTTGAATCAATTACTTTTCCCTTTTAAATTTGTTTTATTTATTTATTCACTTGTTTATTTCTTTATTACTTGCTGTGTTAAAATATCCTTTCTTTTGGAAATGGTGAGGTCATCCAGTAATAGGTACTTTGTGGGTGGGGACGGGTTTCGTTTTTAATGTTTTGCAGGCAAAATCAAAGTCAGCCGCTGTTTCCCAGGCTATGCCTGAATTACCATCTCAAAATTCTACCGAGTGGCAAAAGTCAGTAGATCGCACAGTAATATTCATTTCATTGATACTGATTGACAGTGATTGATTTAACTGATAACAATACAAAAAATGGATTAGGAAGAATAGCAGACATGGATTCATGTTCTAAGAACTATGCTTTAAGTAAATTTACACATAGTCCTGGCAGGCTTTTGAATTCTGGAGATGGTGTACTACTGCAACATGTTTCCCATTAAAGAACTTCTTTCAGAAATGTCCACCATTTTTTCAAGTCTAAGTTCACCCACTTTAACAATAAGGAGAAAAAAATTCTTAGAATAAATGGTCCCAAAATTTTCACTCCTCAACTCTTTGAGTTGACCTCTCCAAAATTACTAAGAACTACAGAAAAGATGCTTCTCTCAATCCTCCTTCATTTCTCTCAAAACAATGCCTTCTTAGCAGCAACAATTCACCTACCCAAATCAAATACCCTCCTCCTACTTCTGGACTGGAAATAATTTTTTTGATGTTTCAATTACAGTTGACATACGATATTATATTGGCTTAAGGTGTACAACCCAGTGATCCCTCCTCCGTCTTAATTATTATCTCAATATTGTATAACCAAAAAATCAGTGCACTAAGGGTCAAAATATATAAAAGTGCCAAGTGATATTGTAAATAATAATGAGATAATGTTTTATTAGAAAGAAGATTTGAGATTGTAAATCAATCCTCAGGTGATATCTATTCTCCATCTTGGTGACCAGCAATTTAACTACTGCTTCTGCCAACTGGTGTGACCTCCTCCTGCCCACTCTTATCCTCAAAAGTAAGTCTTCCTTTTCTACCCTCCCCTTGTTCCTGCAGTTTCTGCAGTCTCCGCAGTCTCCTCTGTCTCCATTGCACCCCCCCACTTCTCCTGGAGTATCACGTCAGCACTTCTCCCTCCTCCGGAACAGCACCACGGTTTGCAGGTCGCTCTGCTGCTCTCCACGTTCCTCTTGCTTTTGTCCTGTATGCTCCTCAGCTGCGAATTTCCCCGCTTTGACATCCCACAACCTTTTAAGTGGATTGTTAAATGAATCCTTATTCTCCTATTCCTACTGTGTTGCTTCTCTTTGAAAACGTTTAGCTGGAGGCTTTCACTGATGAACCATTAGGGATCAAGCCTATTATTTCAGGTCCCACTTTTCCAACTGCTTCAAAAACTGACAAGATATTTGGCACTATACTTTCATTAAAAAATTTCACTGAAAAGCTGGTCCTTTCATTTAAAGGGCAATGCCTCTGTAGTATATCATTAAAACATAAATATCTGGAGCTTCAACCTTCTGAATGCTGATGCAAACTTCTCCTCTCTCCATAAAGACCCTGGCCATTTTCTTGGTCTAAAGCAGATACTGAACAAATTTCTGCATTTATTTAAACAAGATGCATAGGTAATGGCCGTAATCCATTTACTTCCAATATATTTAAGTATTATGTGTTCTCTTCATTGATGAGCTCACCCCGTGATAAGACCGATAACCTTACCTCTCCCCACAGCCCTATGTTAGGGTTGGGGACCTTAACTACATCTGAGAACTTTCTGTCACACTTCAGATTGAACACCTGGGCCCTCCTAGAGGTTTTTGAGGTTAATGCCAGAGAATGCCATGAGCCAGGCATTGAGCCCAGGTTTCTTTCCCAGCTACAATTTTATAGGTGAGAGGACCATATCAATTATACCCACAACTCTTTTTCTGATGATACCTGTGTTGCAGGAGCAAAAGGGCAAGGGAGGATAGGACAGAATCTCCTTGACGTCTTAAAAGATTAATTTTTCAGTTCCTTAAGAGTAATCTAAAACAATGCAGTAAAAGTGCCCCTTCTTCTAAAAGAAGTATGATGTTAGAAATATAAGCAACCAGCCCTGGCTGGTGTAGCTCAGTGGATTGAGCTCAGGCTGGGAACCAGAGGGTCCCGGTTCGATTCCCAGTCAGGGCACATGCCTGGGTTGCAGGCCAGGTCCCCAGTGAGGGCCATGTGAGGAGCAACCATACATTGCTGTTTCTCTCCCTCTCTGTCTCCCTCCCTTTCCCTCTCTCTGAAAATAAATAAATAAAATCTTAAAAAAAAAAAGAAATATAAGCAACCATTACAATTGTTGTAAAGACCAAACATGATGTAAATAAACATATTTTGTAACTTTTAAACACTAAAGACCATATAAGGTAAGAAGAAAAAGTAAAATTGAATTTGAGTCTAAACTTCAATCTAATAAAAGTGTGCTATGCTAAAAACAGAAGCATTATTCTCTCTGTATATTTTACTTCACAAAATATAAACCAGTAAGATTTATGTTATCTTCAATATTTTAATTTCTCATTTTATTAGTGTTTATATCAAACCCACCTTCAAAAATATTAAAGAGCTATTAAACAAAATAGTGAGAAAAAATTTAAATACCATTATGAAACCAGAAACATTCAGAAGAGACATGCAAATGCCCTAGTAGGAGATCATTTCTCTCTTACATAAAATTTGACTCTGGACACCTTAGAAGTCAAAATGATACCTAAGATAAAGAGACACATGGAGGAAACACAAAAATAAGAAAAACATTGTTCTCATCTCCTAGGGGCTTAAATCAATGAAAAAATATATATACAGAAACGGTAAACCTATACCATAAAATCGAGGGCAGAGGTAAGAGCTTGTCTCTGACAAAGGGCAAGGGTACATTCTTCTGTAAACCTGAGACTTAGATGATTGGTAAAGCTACCAACACATTTCAGAGTAAGAGAAGAGACTGGAGAGTATGTATTTTATATTCTTACCTTCTTACTAACATAGTAAATAACATTATCTGCTGCTTTTTGAGTGGGCTTATTGTTTCAAGGTCAGTAAAAAAAGTTTGCAATGGCCATGGAGTATACAATAGGAAATAGACTTTTTATTACACATGTCAGTAACAGTAAACTATCAATAAATAAAAAATAAAGACAGCTGATTTTTTCTCAATATAATGCAAGAACATTCTCTAATGATCTTTTAGGTCAGAGAATATTTGTTAGGCCAAGGAATTTCTATTAGTAGTTCCTTATAGACAGTTTTATTTATTAAATATACATCAAAAGAAATGATTTCTCTTCCTTTAGAGTCCAGACTTAAGGCACGATAGGCTGAGTCCTTTAAATATATGGAAACTAGCTATGTTTATTTTATGAGTTAGAAAGTCTCACAACTCTCAGGGCCTGCATCCAATTTGTATCTCTAAAATGAGTTTTTATAAACCAGATTAACCTATAATCTCTTTTCTGCAAACCACAGGCTATTTATCCAGACCAAACAAAGATGTTTGAACATGTTAATTTGCACATGGTTTTAAAATACATGGCTGGGCTATGCACACACAGTATGCTTTTATACCGTACTTCATTTCACCCCTCTGCCGCAACTGGTGCGGCTGCATGGATCAGGTCCCAAGGGAAGACGACGGGGATTAAGAAATAAAGAGGCAGAGGCAAAGCGGGGTCCGGTGGAGTCCCTTCTCCGGGGTGCAGAGGAGGGAACTGTTTGTCGGTATGGTCAGGTTGTATATACGGAGCAAGCTTTGAAGCAGAGCATGAGGAGGGCAAACCGCAGGGGTAAGTACATTTTTTATTCTTCTAAGAACATATCCTGCTTCTACTTGGTACAGTGATATGGCAGACGGCCAAGTCATTCTTTCTCGCAACAATCCGTCAGTAACTTTTTCACGGCCTAGGGCAGCTGTGCCGAACCCGAGGCCTGCTTCCAACTCCCGTGCACAGGATCCTTCTTGGCTCTCCGCATCCCTCCAGCTCACTTGCTCTTTTCTGACCTGCTTTTGAGAAACATTCTTATTAGCAATCAGAATCAAAATCTATAGAAATACGTTTTTCCCCCTAAAACCAAAAGTGGAGAGTCCGGGGGTTGGCCTGGAGCCTGGAAGCAGTTGCTGTGGCTGAAGGACCAGGGCTCAGAACTCCGCTGAGTTTGATCTCTGTGAGGAGTGAAGTGGAAATGCGTGGAAGAGAGGTGCACGGTTCCACCCAGACCACTTTTGCTGGGTTCTAATTGTTCGGGTAGATAGTTTTTCTTAGTTTGTAGAATTTTAATTAAAGTAAAAAATTGGAATTAGCCTTGATTTCTGTCCACTTGAAAATGGTTAAATATTATGGAACAGCATATCCATGCAGTTTCTAAAAACACAGAAAGTCTATATGCATTGAAATGGAAGATGATCACAAGAATTAAGGTAGAAAATAAGCTGCTGAACAGAACACAGAATTGACTCTTTTGTTTTTGCAAGGAGATAAAACTTGAGTGTATGAATATGTTTTTAAAAAGGGAACAAAATATTTTGGAGGATGTGTAACAAAACTAACAGTGGTCCTTCTGGAAATGGAATTGGAGGGGCAAGAAACTTTCACTTTTTATTACATAGATATCCACACTCTTTAACCTTTTGCATACTAGATTTATAATTAAATAAACCATTACACATTTTATAGAAAGCATTATTGAAGACAAGAATAATCTATTTTTATACATTGGTGATTTCCACATGAAAATAGTAAATATTTATTTTGTTATAAAATTGAATACATTATAATCCTCCTCTTGATACTGTCATTTTGATGTGTCTAAATATATAATGCATGATCCTTTTCGGTTCTGCTTTTGTCTTTCTTGCGACTTCAAACTTTCCAATTTACAAGTATTTAAAATGGATGACCTGGTGCTGGCTGAAACGTATCTGGATCTTGCAACTCAAAGGTCTTGCCGATTAGCAGCATCTGACAGTTTGATAGAAATGCACAGTCTCGTGCCTCACCCCAGCTCTTCTCCTTAATGAGATTCCCAGTAGATTCACATTTTCACTAAATATTAAGAAGCACTGCTCCATGGACTCATCTTTGGTCTATGATGCCATAACAAGTACCTTATTTTAATGCAGATCCTATGTTGATGGAGAACCTGCCTAGGCAGGCACAGAGAAGACCAGCGATTAGGAGGGCTGAAGCCTCGCCTCTGTATTGCCTTTACTGGGTTCATGGCTCCAATTTTCTTTGTTTGAAATCACCTCAGGACAGGTAATCAGGGAGGCTCACAGATTCAAGTGTGTAAGTCTACTCACAGTCAGATGGGAAACAGCATGATCCCTTATGGTTTCTGATGCTGAATTGGAAGTGGCTATTAGAAGACATACCACACATAAAATGTGTTGTTTGTGTAAACAGTTACCTATTCAGTTTGTTCTTTCAATAAACAAATGTTTAAACAAACAACACATTTATGCATGGAGGAGAGAAGGGGATAACGGGGAAGGAAGAGGAAGGGTCATCAAGGAACATGTATAAAACACCCATGGACAAAGCCAAAAGGGGGTAGGATCAAGGGTGGGAGGTGGGGAGGGGTGGGGCAGGAGGGAGTGGTGGGGAGAAAATAGAGACAACTGTGCTTGAACAACAATAAAAAAAAATAAAGCTTGATTTTTACCAAAAAATAAACATTTATTTACTCACATTTAAATGAAAATTCAGAAACTAAAAGTCTGGGTGAAATGAAATGTAGTCAAAATGAAATAAGTAGTTTGGGCTATGAAATGGAGAAAAAATGCACAGACCAGAATTGCCATTTTCTGAGTTTATTTGAAGTATAAAATACTTTGGAGTAAAATAAAACACAAAAAAACAAGGACACTTAAGCAATAGTGACTGGCACTGTTACTTCATTCATTTATTCTTTTTCTATTGACTTATACCCCACTATATTAAAAATGTAAAGTAAAATGGCTTGCCAACTTGTAGACAGTAAAAGCTTTTCTGAATAAATGAAGAAATACCTCAAGCCTCTTTCAAGTACGGAAACTTTCATTTCCTATAATAGTACAGATGAGATACCCTGAAAACCCTTTTTTTACAAAACAAATGGAAATGCTAGGTAAAATATAACATATGCACCTTTAAATTCAAAGCTGCACTAGCAAATTTGAGTGAAATCCCCAGGGTCCCAAGGCAAAGAGGTCATTGCAAACCAGAGAGGCAAGCACAGGAAGCAACACTCAGCAGCCTTGGGGAAACTGTCGTCATCAATAACCTCGAGTCTTGGGTTTGATGCTCATAAGAGGACAGGGGACAACCTGTGCCAAATGAAAACTTGGAACTGATATCTCACACACAGACAGGCCATTCAAAAGCCTACACCTCCAGTGAAAGGATCAGCTTGGAAACTATAAGCATCAGCACAAGAAGTAAATTATGAAGTTCCTGTCCAGACACCTGGGCTCTGCATAGAAAAATTAGTCTCCTATAAGAATTTACAGTCATGGGCCAAATGTCACACATTTTCAAAGTTTCATTTCAACCACCTATGTTTCCTAGGAGATTAGAAATTAAACTAAAGTGTTCTTGAGCTAATGATACCCCACTGTTTCTTGCCAAAGCAAATTAAAATTCTGTCTTGAAAAATTATCTCTCAATACAGGCTACACAAAACTCCCACAAGTAAAGTCTTCTATACAAGAGTCAGTGGGCAAAAAAGCAGAAACGTCAGAAAATGCCACTATTAGATGAATGATAAAGTATTTTTAAATTGATGAGAAATATAAATAAAAGAGGAAAAGAATGAAGTTTCCATGAAAAAAAGAATAAGTAAAAAAAGAACCAAACAGAACACCTAAGAATGAAAACTATAGTTAATGAAAGTTAAAAGAGAAGTTTTATTTGATGAACTAAATATTATATCAGTCACAGCCAATTAGAGAATTAATGACCTGGAAGAGATTATTCATAATATATACCTAAAAATAAAATGAGAGAAAGTATGAAAGAAAAATTAAGAGTCTAACATTATAAATCTAACAGATGTTAGAGGATGAAAGTAGAGAGAATAGAAAAGATAATTATTCTTAAAAATAATACCTGAGAAATTTCTAGAATTAATGACATATTTTTCTTACACTAGATTCTCAAAGAAGGTGTAAATAACAATAAATCCACACCTACACATATACCTTGTTGTGTAACTATACAATTTAAAATGATGGAAAAAACTTAAGGCAAAAATTCAGATTATTACAAAAGGGCAATAATTAAACACTAAACTTGTGTCATTGAAACAATATCCGTATAGTTGAGAGAATAGAGCTGCAACCTATGATTCTATACTCAAATATCATTTAGGAGTGAGGACAAAATAAATTTAGATAATCACACAATGAGTTCACCAGCAACAGCTCCCTGTTTTACTTCTTGATTACAAAGAAACAAAGGCTATATATTTTGGAGAAAAACATGAACCCAGAAGAAAGAAGTTAATTACAGGAATCATTGGAAGGAAGACAGTATGTAAGCAATAGTGATCATATTAAATAAGAACAGCAATGTTTAACTTGGGAAACATGTCCCAGGTAGAACTAAGTTACTGAACAACTCTGGCACGTGAGGTGGGAGAGAGTGATCAGCATGGTACATCCTAAGGGCTTTGTGTTGTTCTACAGAAGACTGAAGATACTTGTCATGTATTGAAAGTAAACTTTAAAATGCTTCAATCAAATGCATCATGTTAAATTTAAGGTAAATCAGTCAAACAATAGGAGAATGCGTAACAGCCGAATCAGTAGAAGGGAAAATCTGAATAAAGAAAATTTCAATAATACAGAAGGTATAAGGACAAAGAAGGGAGAAAAGTTGTAAACAAAGAACGAAATTAGAAAATAGTATAATGGGAAAAATAATTCTTATTTTTGGAGATATAAATTATTTAAAGACATAAATTGTAACAGAAAACTCCGCCCAACCATTTACCCCTACCCCTATGTACATATCCCAGACAGAGTTTGGGGTAGGAGGCAGAACCGTACCTAACATTTAATCAAGATCTGTCTTAGCGTTGTTTGATTGAAAGCACTGTTTGCTGACTCTCAATACTTTAAAGAAAATCTCTTTTTTTTTGGAATAGTATGGTGAAGCTTATAGATAAAAATATCTAAGAGCTAAAATCTCTGCTATCAAGAAAGACAGAAACCAGGGTGAGAACAAATGGCCACTTCCTTTAGGGCCATATAACCAAAATGAATAGTTCTCCATCCTTCTTCAAATTACCAATCTTATTAGCCTAGAAGGTTCAATAACTTGGTTAACAGATGCACTAAGAAAACAAGCAATTTGGCAAAGCAGGAGGGCTGGGCAGAGTTTTCCAAAGGAAAATCAAGGTGTCATGACTAAAGAAAGAAAAAAGAAATCCTAACCCTAATCCTAACCCATATGTGTATGTGTGTGTGTGTGTGTGTGTGTATACACACACATATATATGTGTGCAAAGGTAATTCAACTTTATTTGCTGGATATTTGCTTAAATATAACAATAATTATTAGATGATATTTGATTCAAGGGAAGTACACATTTCTAGACTAGTTACTAAATTCTTTCTCCTTAAGCATTTATTGCAGGGATCACAAATCAAAGGACTGCTGGCATCAGACAACGCCAGGAAACAAGTAAAGCGGTGCTGTAATATGACCATAAATGACAACTGACTTTCAGAGGTAGGAATAAAATAGGAAACGGTGAAGGCAAAGGACGAACTGGAGAGCCCCTGACCCAGCCCAAGGAAGCAGCTGTTACTCAGCTCAAGCTGATTGTCACTGTACAGAAATGCTGGCCAAGTAGAATGAGATCTTTTTCAAAACAAAAAATCAAGAGACAGGGATTTCTGCAAAATAGAAAGATACTTATCTTGATATCAATTTTTAATTTATATTGACCACTGATTCAATGTTTAAAATACTGAGTGAACCAACACCGACACATCAGTGAAACACAGTTGCAGGACAGGTTTCGTTGCGGGCCCTCTGTGGCCTGTGGCTGCGGACCAGCGACTTGTGGGCGGTACTGTCTGCGCAGCTGACCATTTGTTTTACTTTCACGTATGTTGTAAACCTCACCGAGTAACACTGCTGTATTTGCTCTAGACAGTTAATCATATGTTAGAGAGCTTAAAAATAAAAAATAATGTAATTTATCTGTACCTTTTTACTTGATAGTTTTACTTGTTTCTTTGACTTGGCAGTTTTTATCATTAAGGCTATTTTAGTTTCACAGCAAACTGAAGCAGAAAGCACACGGTTTCCACATACCCTTCCCCCACACACGCACAGCCTCCTCCGACTGTCAGCTTCGACCACCAAACGGGTTCATCTGTTGCAATTGATGAAACCACACATCATCATCATCCAAAGTCCTTAATTCACATTAGGAATTACTCTTGGTGGTGTCATTCTGTGGGTTTGAACAAATATTTAACGACATGTCCCCACCATTATAGTATGACACAGAAAGAGTAGTTTTGCTGCCCCGGAGATCTGTGCTCTGCCTACTCATCCCTCCACTCTTCCTAACCCCAAGCAACCACCGATCTTTCCCTGTTCCATAGTTTTGCCTTTTCCAGAATGTCATATGGTTATAATCATACAGTAAGCAACCTTTTCAGATGGGCTTTTTTGGGTAATAATATGCATTCAAGGTTGTTCCATGTCTTGATAGCCTTTTTGTTCTTAGTGCTGAATATCCAATGGTCTGTGAGTACCACAGTCTGTTTATTCATTCACCTGCTTAGGGACACCGTGGCTGTTTCCAAGTTCTAGCAAATGTGAATAAAACTGTTATAAACATGCAGGTGCAAGATTTAAGTTTTTGATTGATTTGTGTGAATACCAAGGAGAATGAATGCTGGATCATATGTTAAGAGCATTTTCAGTTTTATTAAAAGCTGCCAAAATATCTTTCAAAGTGGTTGTACAATTTTGCATTCCCATTAGTGATGGATAGGAGTTCCTCCCGCTGCATATGTTGAATTTGTTGTTGTCAATGTTTTGGATTTAGGCAAAATTCCCAAATGACATAAGGGATTGAACATCTTTCCATATGCTTATTTGCCATCTATATGTCTTCTTTGATAAGGTGTCTGTTCATGACTTTTGCCATTTTTAAGTTAGATTGTTTGTTTTTCTATTGTTGAGTTTTAAGAGTTCTATGTTTATTTTAGGTAACTGCCCTTTCTCAGACATGTCTTTTGCAAAATTTTTTTTTTCTTCCCAATCTGTGTCTTGTCTTATGTGTCTTGATCCTCACTTCATTTTGATCAGATTGATTGGGGTGACATTGATTATCATGATCATACAGGTTTCAACTGTACATTTCTATGATACATGACCTATATGTTATACATGTGCCCACCACCCAAAGTCTGTTTCTATCCATTGATCAGTATGGTCAGCTAGCTAATTCTCACTTCAAAATTTAACATTATCATCTATTATCTGATTTTTTAAAAAGACAGTGATATTTCCTTAAATTGTCAATAAGTCACTGTAATTCTTATTATTTAGATGATTTTTATAGAATCCATTATAACTTTTAAAAACAATGATAGCTAATCAGGCTTACCAGATATATTTTAAGCAAAAACAAAATACTCTTAAAAGTCTGCAAACTACAAAATCAGCAGTTACTCTTACCCTGAATTGTAATTCATAATTTCCATGCACGTAAAGCCAATAGCTAGCTGTAGAGAAAAATAATCAAAATCAAATAAAGTCAAAGGGGAAGAAAGGGGAAGCTGGTCTATTTCCCAGACATTTCTTTCACTTAACTCAAAAACAAAAACTATGTGTGACAAGCAATTTAAGACTATCTAAAAAGAATTCAAAATTATTGTCACACTGTTAAGCTGAAAGACCCTGTGGTTGTTTGGAAATTCTGTATAAAAACATTTATTCCACTCCCTTGGTTCACTAGAAAATTTCAAGCTTCATTATCTTTTGTGTGAGTATAAATAAGGGTGTGAAGACCCTTCCACTGACCTGGATTACGAAAGTGCACTGGATGAAAATTTATGTGCTTTTTCATCCTTTTTTTTTTTATAATAAGGCTTGGTACATTTCTCACTACATAGATAAAGATTTACCCATTATTCTGGGTAGATTTTTATTCTGAGGCAATAACTATCCAAAATGTCCTTTTAAGTAAGCAGGGGCTTTGACCTGAGCTAGATTTCTGGAGAAAGAAAAAAGCAGCTCTCTACGGGAGTGAGGAAGGAGGAGACCACTATGAAAGCCTCAATAAAGGAAAGAAAGCAAAGGCAGGGCACCAAGTATCAGGTCCAAAGAAGGCGGGCAAAGAGCCTTAGGTGTTAGGTAAGTAAAAGTCAACAGCTTGGGATAAATAAACAAGAGAAATCTGAGAAAAGTAATGTTGTAGGAAAAAACTCTTTTTTCTTTTTCATTAATTCCGTAAATTTCTTGAAGGTAAATTGATGGAAAATAATTTAAAAAGAAAGAAAAAACCTCCGATTTAAAATAATCTTTATTTACAGATTTTCACCAGTAAACTACCACTAATTATTAACATATCTTTGCAAAGGAAAACATCCTTCAAACGTTTAACGTGTAAGTAGTTATTACAACTTTTCAGCTCTTTTTATTCTTTGTTTTTTCTTGGAAATCGGTCCTCCTTTGGACCCATCTTATTCAGACATAACAGTATCATTTTGAAAAATTTTACATGATGGTTTAACTTTGAGGAGCAAATGAAATTTCAAGAAAAGAAAAATAATTTTCAGTCAATTTATTTGCCTTAGAGAAAAAGAAAATGGGATTATGCTTGAGATAAGCGGGAATGTAACATTTACCCACAGAAGTAGAAACTCATTGCGGAACTGCTGCACAAGTAATCAGAGTGAGGAGCAACGGGATTGCACACTGTGCAACTGAAATGTACTGCGAGTAATCACAATTAATGTAATGGAAACTGTCTGCACCATGGTTCAATAGGTTGTTTAAATGTTGCGCCAGAAAAATCTAAAATTATTTTTAAGCAAAACAGAGAAGATAATTGCTGTATTTCATCTAATTCAAGCACCAGCTAAGATCCTAGCAGTAAGAGAGCATTGGTGATCCACGCCGCCCTCAGCTTCAAAAACTGGTGTACGCATGACATGCGGGAGGGAGAAACTTTCTTCACTACCTCCGGCTGCCACCCAAGACATGTTTTGGTGCCTTGATATTAATGTTTTCAATGAGGTCTGTACGTTGCCTTTGTAGTGCTCCTTATGACCATAAGTAACAGCTTATGTAAGGATATGTGAAATGCTCCTCACTCATTATACTATAAAACCTCTGAGGGGAGCGACCATCACTGTCATTCAGTCCTCCCAAAGCCAGAACTAGTACTGAACATAGAATGGATGTTAAGAAAATACTAAAAACACATCAGTGCAGTAAATGTAGGTAGATATGTGGAAGATATATAAAATAGATGATTGGTACACAGAGACATAGATTTATTCTTCAAAATAAAAGTAATTTTGTTTAAATGAGTTGTTAGTGTCACATTGACATTAAAGTAAAATAAATTAAATTATTGGGTTGACCAAAAAGTCTGTTTAGTTTTTTATCCGTAAAAGGAAAGACACATTTTTCATTTTCACCAATAACTTTATTGATTTGGATACTTTCAGTACGTCAGCTGTCTCGTGCCATTGGCTTCTAGTGGGTAGAGGCCAGGGGTACTGCTAAACATCTTCCAATGCATAAGACAGTCCCACAGCAAAGAAGTATTTGGCCAAAATATCTATGGTACCAAGAAACTTCTCAAACCATTTTTAACACATTCCAGCAGTCACAGCACCTTTTCCATACACTACAGAATTTTTTTCTTTTTTGCATTTCAGTTGCATTTTTACCTTTCTTGAAACAATAAATCATAATATGCTGAAAATGTTGCAGATTTTCTTCCATCTTCAGTATTAAAATGGCTGCACAAAATTCAACAATTTTGATTTTTTTTTAATGCACGCTGATACAACAGCTGTCACAGTACAATCAAACGAAATTGTTTCAAATGAAGTTAAAGACAGCTTAGCACTACTGGAGCTATCATACAGAAAAAACTAAACAAACTTTTTGGCCAACCCAATAAATTAAAATTAAAAAGTACCATGCATATGAGTACATAATGCTTGGAAGTGAGCACATATTAGTTCATGTTCTTGCAAAAGCAGACCTAGAGGCAAGGACCTGTCCATAGAAGAAAACACAAGTGAGGACGTTGATCAAGTGAGACAGGACAGGAAAACCAATAAAATGTCCATTAATAAACAGATTGATTGCTTTGGAAAACCAGTGCTGAAGCCCTCTGAGAAGCCATGTGAAATGTGGCTGAGAACTGTCCCAACACAGAGCATGGAGGCTGGAACATGTGTCTACCCACCTCCATCCCCTGTTGGTTGAGAGCTGAGTGGGTAGCAAACGCATGTGATGGAGCAAGCTCTCTCAGTGTATTCAGGCGGTAGTTCTCATTGGGTCTGAAATTGTGACCCATAGCTGCAGCTTTACTCCAGCGGTCCGAGGGAACGAGGAGAACAGCAGCACCTGCCACCGCGTGCTGGCAGGAACAGAAGCAGTGCTGGAGTATCCCTGTGTCTGTAGGAAATGATGCTTAGTTCCCATGGAAAAGGCTTGACCCTATGACTGGATGCCAACCTTGATTCACGTTATTCCTTTGATCCCAGGAATTTTAGGCAAGTGTTTGCCCTGTAGGCCATGCCTAAAAGTGTCAGAATGCTACTTAAAAAAAGATTATTTGGAACTAAAGCTGACATTTCCAGGAGCTAATAACATTAATGGTTATTTAATTGAAAAGACAGTAGCAGAAATTCCAGTTTGAGCTTAAGCAATATTACCCTAGGATTGAAAAAAAAGTGTCTGGGAAAGTCTAGTGAACTGGAGGAATTTAACTGGGCCACCTGGGCTGTTTATTTAAAGGCATCCTCTGTGCTTCTGGGCTAGAACTCTCCCAGGAGAAAGGTGTCAAGACATATAACGGTTTGCACTTGATACAGTCAGATATCTGTCAACCAGATTATGGGTGGTCCAGCTTCCAGGGGTATTATCCTCAGCTTTAATAAAAGGGATCTACAATAAATGAGTAAAACTGAAAAGAACTGATCCCCTAAATCTCAAACAGACATTGACTTCATGGTGACAGGGAATAAAACAGAAATGTCTCGTTTGGTTCTGTTGGTACCAGTTGCTTCAGACAATGGCATCTCCGGCAGTGACAGGAGTCAGTAGAGGTGAACTTCCAGTGGATTCGGAGCTGGGTCAGCAGGCATAACCTCGCATGTCCACAGCTGCTTTGCTAAGTCATTGGAAGCAGAAGCTACCTTCCACAAGAATCGCTTCTGGGAATGGGAAAAGTAGAGAAAGAAAATGTCAACTCTCATGAGATAGAATATAGTATTACTACAGATCATACTCAAGGCAAGCCTTATGTGAATTTAGAACAACTTAGATGTATATTTGAGAAGGAAACAGAGCAGTTTATGTCATTGGAGGAGAGGGAACACATAATAACTTTTTCTCAGCAGCTATTGTGTGACCCTCAGTTGGTGTGACCTGAAGAACCCAGTTTGCATGAGAATTTATAAGAACCATCCTGGAATTTGCAGACATTTTAAGGTAGACCAAGGTCAAAGTCAGGAATCACTGGCAAAACATAATCTCCTAAATGCACTGGAAACTCAATTTGAATTTTTAAACAATCCACTAGTCCCCAGCTTTTTTGAAGCACCTGTACCAGGCCATGGGAGTCGCGCATATCGCCCTGGGTCATATGAAGCCACAAACCACACAGGAATGTTTACAGCCCTGAGGATGCCAATCATCCCATGAACAGTGCATCTAAAAACACATCAAGTTAGTTTGGTTGGCTCCATTCTCTTCTTTTGTTCCACATTGGCTCTGAGCACTTTGCCATTGTGCTTTTTGTTAATTTTACATTATAAATACAAAGGAGTTTTGGTGACTATCTTTATTCGGGATATAATTTCAATATTCAGAAAGTTTTTAAAGATTTTTTTTATTTATTTTTAGAGAGAGGGGGAAGGTGGGAGAACGAGAGGGAAGGAGACATCAATGTGTGGTTGCCTCTCACATGGCCCCCACTGGGGACCTGGCCTCCAGCCCAGGCATGTGCCCTGACTGGGAATTGAACTGGCGACTCTTTGGTTCGCAGTCTACGCTCAATCCGCTGAGCTACACCAACCAGGACCAGAAAGTTTTTAATTAGTAAAATACTCACAATATTAGTCTTTAGAAAATATAAAACTCTTCTTAATCCATAAAACAAGGAAAACATCACTTTGTGTGGTGGTTTTCCTTTAAAAATATCAATGTCTTTGATAAGGGCCGTTAACGACTGACTTCTTAGAAAGCACGTAGAGACCATGAAGAGAATTCAGAGGAATCAAAAGGATACTTAAAGAATTAGAAAATAATAACTATGTGGAAAGGCTTAGAAAATTGGGATTTTGTTTTAGAAAGAAGACAGCTTCCCGGGGAACTATTCTTTCATAACAAGAAGAGCTATTAGAAGCAGAATGAGAACCAGTTGTTGTCTGTGCTCACTTAGAACAAGATAAGTGGAAATAAGGTGAGGAGCGGAGTTAAGCTAGCGGCGAGAAAGGATCAATATGAATGAGGGACAGTAACCCTCAGACCCTGCTGGCAGACAGTGTCGAACATATGCCTGTGTGCATTGGAAGTCAATAATAGGCTGCAAAATTTAAAATTCAGGAACTTGTCCAGAAGTTTCTCAACATCCCTAGGCTTGTCTTTGAACAAGTTAAACAAAAAATAGTATTTCCAGCTTGTCACGCCTTTGTCTTAATTGTATGTCAGGAGTAGACATACAATTTAACTGTTCTTATTAACTGTTTTTTTTTCACATTAATTTGTTTTACCGAATTCAAGTTTTGCTTAATTTTCAAGCTTCTGAATGTAGAAAATGCCTGACAGATGTAGGATGTGGGAGATAAATAAAGTTAGAGGTTTTAAAACGTTTTGCGCAACAATATGCTTGCTTCTAACAAAATCTTTTGGGATTGGCCAACATGGATAAGCAGAGCTGCTCCGGTCACCAGAGTACCCCTCGTCCCTGCTCTCAACACCTGCCCTTCCCACAAGCCCCAAGATATCCTGGAGGAACCTCTGTGGCTTTTTAAGCATAGTTTAAAAATCACTGACCCAGACAAGAATGACATATTGCACGCCGGTGGTAATTTATAGCTAACAAAATGATTTAAAGCATATTGTCTGTGTCCTTCCTGCTTCAGCACTCAGACTCCATTAAAGCATATCATTTAAAAGCATCTGGTAATGACTTTTTAAGGGTGATCATAAGTCTAGTTATATTAAGTTTAATGAGAAAAACTAATTTAATATGGAATGAATTTTTTTTATTTACAAAAATTATGGGGAGAATTCCTAGTTCCATCATTTTTAGGAGACATATAAAATGAAAAGTGCTTCTATTGAATAAAATACAAGAAAATTGCACTGCTTAGAATTTGATATTGGACCAGGGCCAAATTCTCCATTAGGCAGAGCAGGCATGGGGCCCTCAGTTCTTTTTGGGAACATGAAAATGGGTTATTCTTTCTAAAACCAGAATTTAGAAAATGAACTAGGCCAAAGAAAATGGTTTACTGTATAATATTAACAATTTATTTTGATTGCCTCCTGTTCACCCCAGTGGTAAGAAAGAGATTTTCGAACCAGGGTTACAGCAATGGCCCGGAACTTGGCACCTGGCATGAGAAAGGTGACAGCGGCAGCAGTTCCCCAGTCACCTAAGCCCCAGGCCTGGGAGAGGAGCATGCTGCACAGTTTGGGGCCACACAGCGGCTGCACTCAGCCCACTCTGAACAGCCGGGGGCTGTGGGAGGCTGGCTTTGTAGTATTGAGAGGGTGAGGTGCCCCCTGGTTCCCGCAGGAGGACATGTTTGGCCGGCGTGAATAATTCCACTGGTTGGCTAGCAACTGAAATCCACTCCTCGGGGAGAAGCAGGACCTGTGCCTGGTCCCTCGGATAAAAAGGGATTGTTTGGCTAGCAGACCTTATCCACAAGAGCAGAGTAGGAAAAAGAACTTAGGTGTTGAGCCGCTTAAGGCCCTCTGAGTTTCACCAGCTTCCAAGGCAACATTTAATACTGAACTTTTATACCAATAAAGTCATAAAATACATTTCAGATACATATCTATACTTTAATGAATGAAGGGACCCACAAGAACAAAAGGGCCTGGAGTCCACACGTGGTCTTGTTTGGAACTGGTATAGAACTAGTATGCCACCTCTGCTTCGGACTACAAGTGTCTTCATTAACTTCAAGCTCCTGCACAGGCTAGCTCTGTTCTTATCTCCCATTTCAAAGTAATGGGGTCCGTACGTCGAAAGTTACTGCATGAAGGACGTGTAAGGGAACTACTTAGTGTCAGAATATGTGATTGATGTGGCTTTCTTTCCTGAAAAGACACTCTCTGTAATCTTGATCAAGTACTTCAATCTCTCTGAACTACAAGTTCCTTATCTGTGAAGGAACAGTAGAAAGATTAAATCAGTGAGATAGAAGAAAGCACCTCCCACAGTGCCCAGCCTGTGTTACTTGGATATAAGTCATCATTGCAGTAACATGCTGACTTCATTATTTCTGAATATTCTCTGTAGATTTTTCCTGGCATCAGTAGGCACTCAACACAGATGAAATGAATGGATGGGTAGATAAATAAATGAACTTACATATACACAGGGTCCTCGTCTTCACTCGCAATGTCTTCCTTACCTGGAATGTCCTCCCCACTCTTCTTTGTTTATTTAAGCTCTGCCCTTCTTTAGAAAACCAGATTTCATCTCATTACATTATTTTTTAACAACCTAGATCTCTTTAGTTTCTCTGAAGTTTTGGAGAATTTATTCTCTGAGACACTCATTTTGAACGGAATCCATGACGACTTGATTATTAATTCTTTAGATTATTTCCTATCTCCCTAGACCATAGAACTTGAAATGCTAAGGAGCATGTCATATACCTTTTTGTTTTCTTAGCTTTAATATCATTTCCTGCTCACAACAGGAACTGAGTCGAAGATAAATAGCAGTCTTTTTACTCTTGTTCTCTTACCTGTTTTAGTTGATAGCATTATCATCTGTTCAGTCATTTGGATTCAACAGTTTAGTTTCCAAAGATAAATGCAGATTCTCGGGGACCCTGGATTTAATATGATCCCTATTTTTTGAAGGTAGTTTTATTGTTAGAGAGCACAGATCTAGAAGTGGGTGAGGTTCACCTGCCGACAACGCCAAATGCACTATATACATCCTTCCCAATGACCTGGGGTTTCGTATCCACGCCAGTGTCTCCTCAAACCCTTCCGGTCTCCCACCCTGTTCTTCAACTGCTTACACTGTTCCATCTCTGAACTGTTTCCTGTACACCCCAGTCCCACATTCTCTAAGCCAGTTCCCTTCTGGATTACTGAAATGGCCTCTAAAGGGTTCTATCTCCTTCAGCTTATCCGAACTCTTACCATCTGAATTATCTTCATAAAATAGTTAGTTTTTTACTCAAAAAATAACCTCTTGATCTAAATATTGTTATTTATTCAGTATTCAATCATTTATAGTTTAAAGATCATGTCCAAATACTTTTACTTAGAATCATAATTCCTTTCAATGACTATTTCTTCGATCTTACCACATATGATATCACACCCCTTAAACATTATGCAAGCTGGATTCACAAGTCTCTGAAAAACAAATAATATTTTCTGTTTCTCTGACCACATTCAAGTTCCCTCTATTCATAATATCTGTACATAAATTGACCTCTTAAAGTATATCCCCATCATTCTAAATTCAGCTGAAACCCCAAATCTACAATATTAGGCATTTTTGTACCTTCTTCAGGAAGACTACATAGACTACATCTTCTGCTCTGAATGATTTCTAATTTCTAAACATTTTGTCCATTCCCCATTCTAGCATTTTCACAATTTACCTTAGAGTAATGTGTGTGTGTGTGAGAGAGAGAAAGAGAGAGAATGATATTTCACCATGTATAATGTGCACCCACATTTTTGGCCCAAACTTTCAGGAAAAAAAGTCCTTCATTTTAATTTTTAATTCAATTTTTTATTTATTCATATTTAGATACTTGTTTTTTGAATTATAAAGGAATTTTAGCATTTATTTCTGAACATAAAAATATCATTATTGCTTTTTAGAGTTACACTTTTAATGCATAAGTATAAATAAAAGAATTAAAAACATTTATATAGGTAAGGAATTAATACTACCCACATATAATGCACATCCTTATTTTCCCCTCAAAAACTCAAGCAAAAAGTATACATTATACACAGCAAAATACGGTACTCTGCTAGATGGTGAAATTCCATTTGATAAATATTAATGTCTGATTATCTTTCCATCCCTAATAGTACTTAGAATTATGCCTTGCCCAAAGTGGGTAATTAATAAATGCCACTGAATTGAATTTTTTCCCTGATCTAAAAGACAGAAACCCTCTAGGATTTTAGTGTCAGAAACAAAAATTCCAATTAGCTGTGTCCACTTCAACTGGAACTAAAAGTCAATAAATCTTTTTCCATACATTATCTCATTAATCACCTTAATTTCCTCCTTCAAATTTGAATGTAAACATTGCCTGCCCTTATACAAGGAATTTTGCAATTATTAGAAAAAACATAAACAAGTAATAAATTGGCTTTCCCTACAACAGTTTTCAAATGTTTCACTAGAAAAGGTATTTCACAAATAAAAAGTTCTATGGATATAGGAGTTTTTGAAATACCAGGTTAAACCAATTTGAACCAACCTTTTTGCCACAGGTTTTTAGTTCATTTTAATGCATTATGAATATCAAACAGAGAGAAAAAGTATATAGAGTTCCCTAAGCAGATTCTTGCCCAGAAAACTTTTCCTTCCAGAGCATACTGCATACTGATGGGATGGTGGCTAGTGGAATGTTTTGGAAAATTCTCTTCATGGGTGTTCATCTATTTTAACACAAGTAAAAATCTATTGTAAAGATTATATAATTTTTGTAAGAGACAGGTAACATAATTACCAGCGTACTTAAATATATGAGAATATCAAAATATCTCTCTGAAAAATTAAGGATTTGCTCACTTTGGTATTTGCTAATGTAAGCCTTGTAAACAATTCTTCACAACATCAATGAGGCTGTGTCTATATAGGTCAAAATCACTAGATGCTCTATTAAAATAGCACACATACACTTTTTCAGTACTAAACAATAACTAAACCATTTTCACAAACCTATGAGTTTTGTGCATAACATTTTTACATCATGGAACCTAGCATTTCAGGGCTGAGAAAGCTGTTGAACTCCCTGAAGTCACATAATTTTTAAGCATTTAATTTTTACACAGTAAAAGTTTCTTGCTTTACAGAGACATATAGAATATGATCTATTAATTTCTACACTGGTGGAGTTGGCATAATATTTTCTTTTGTCAACCAGTTATATCCTAAAGTTAGTCACATGGTAAGCATGAGATTCTTGGTCAATGATTAGGAATTAAATAAACAACTGATCATCACTAGTCCAAATAGTTATTAAAAAAATACTAAAGTTGTTTGATTTAATCATACTTATGATTTAAACATTTGTCTTACTATTGTTTTACTATAAACTGAAGGATCTTGTATGCATATGTAATATAAAGAACAAACTAAGGAAAAGTTGTAATAGTCTAGAATACCTTGAAGCCTCCTTCTGCTCATGGAAGCCCGAGAACACTGGCCGTGATTATTTTTTAATATTATCTCAATCATCCAATTAATCTCTAAAAGTATACATTTATTTGGTTTGTTGGTTATGCATCAAAAAGACAACAAAATAATTGAGACTAAAACTGTATTATGGAATAAAATTTACCTATAATGAACACTTTACACTGTATTTTCCTATCCCCTGAGTGGTCATTAGTAGGATTCAGAGTTTACGATCATGTTTTCAAGCTAATTTAACTGTGAGATACGTGAGCCAAATTAAGCCGGTCCTACTCTTTTTCATTGGAGCAGAGACAGGAGATTGACAGAGATCCGTTAGGTGCCCACGTGTGACTACGTTCCGTGTAAGCCCTGGACGCAGCCTCAGTGTGGGACTGAAGCGTTGTGTGTACATTCAGCAGCCAAGGGAGGCCATATGATTCCGAAGAAAGCTTTTCTCCAGGAAAAAAGAAACAGTGAGAGGAGGTAAAATAAGTAATCAGAGAGAAATAGAGGACCGAGAAGGAAAAATATAGAGGAGAGAGAATGCTTCCTAAGTCCTAGTAATTTCAAAGTTCCCTTTCCAGGTCTTTCTTCAGACTTACCAGCATTTCTGTTTTTGCACATTTTGAGTCACTCATATGTTCTGATTTTTTAAATCTGTATTGTGCTTAAGCTAGTTCAAGTCAGATAATGTTATTTGCCATAGCAAAGTTTTAAACAATGCATGCAGAAAATTAACAGATAGGTGTTAAGACGGGAGGGGAAGATAGGGCCTGGTTGAAAGAAGGCAAAGGGATTAGTCAAAGAACCACATGCAGGACCTAAGGGCACGGACGACCGTGTGGGGATGGCCTGAGGGAGTGAGAAGGTTGGGTGGAGGGCGCAGTGGGGGCAGGGATTAGAACAACTGTGACATCCTAAACGATAACATATATTTTAAATTTTAAAAAGCTAACTCTTCCAGTTACAAATTGTGTGACTTTGGTTGAGTAACTTAACCTCTCTGTGCCACAGTTGCTTTATTTATAAAATGGAGAGAATAATAGTGTTTACCTCATTGAGTCCCTGTGCAGGCTCAGAGAGAAAGTGTGCGGAAGGAATTCATCGGAGCGCGCAGGCCACGGTAGGTTCTCAGTGCCGTGCACACAGATGAGCACGCTCATCGTTCCCTAAAATGTTAGACCGGTTTGTAGAGAATGTCACACCTTTTAAGGAAAATATAAGACACAAACTCATACTACAGGACAAGTACCCATTAATAGTGACAAATATCCGTTAATGGTCACAAGAATCCATTAATAGTCACAAATTTCCCCCAATTAAAAACACAGATATTCTCTCATCTGTTCATTTCCTAAACTCCTAAATGTTGCTAGATTCTAGGAATAGAAAGATAAAGGCCCACATCTTTGATATTAGGTGGTCATTTTTTAAAGAACAGGCATTCATAGTCTTAGTATTTCTACACAGTTTTGTACTGTTGTTTAAGTATTTGAAATTTCAAATTTTAAAGAAAAGTGACCTCATAGACTTCCTGGGGTCATTTAAGAGGTAGATATGTATTCTACAAACTTCATATTCCCTGTGTTAGTGTAAAACCAGATGTTTTATGATTAAAATGAATATATGCTACTCTAGGTCCCGACAGTAGTGAAAAAGTAGACTTGTCTACAAGTAGGGGCTGTACTCACTAAATCAGTATTTTCCTTCTAGAAATTGGCTCCCGATGATAGGGATGGAAAAAGTTGTCAAATTAAATCATCCAGATAAAATATTAAAATACATTAAATTCTAAAAGAGAGAAATACTACATATTGCACATCCCAGAATATTTCCCCTTCTAGGTTTGCATTGGTTTTTAAAAAAATTTCTCTTTTGTTATCCGAAGTACAATGACTAGTGGTACACACTCAGTAGAAATTATAAACACCAGGCAGATAAGTGAAAATTACATAAAAATCGAAAAAGGAAGAACACTATTAATTGCATGTGTCTTGAAATAAATAATTTATAAAAGAAATGTTATGATTATTTTTTTTATTTCTTTCTTTAAAAAGTACTTCTCAAAATGAAGTTATATTACAATGTCTACATGTCAATAATACAGTGGGAAGAAATGGGAAGTCTTGTAGATACTATTACCTACGACATTAGTTTATAAAGTATGGGCCCTATATTTAAAAATATCTTTTATCAGTTATGCCTGGTGATATACATTGAAAATGCCTCTTAGTTACATTTAGATAATGAAATTAAATTATAAGCTCTGAATAGTACCCTAATACACTTTTCAAGATGTTTCAGTATAACTAGTTCATCTTTTCTGATGAAGTTGAGTCCCTTATAGCTAGCTAGCATTTATTAAGTACTTTCCTGCTGCCAGGCACTGTTCTAAGTAATTCGCATCCATCATATACGTTTTACTCAAGAAAAAACATGTGGAATGCGTATCATAACCACCATTTCACAGTTGAGGAACCAAATTTCCGAGAGCCAATTTACTTGCCCAAGATCACATGAGTAGGAAGTGGTAGGCCTATTGAAATCCAAAGCCCCTGCTCTATCTCTGAGTTACAATGCCTCTCCTTGGCAGCCTTATGTGAGTACGTAGTATCTGTGAAGCTTTCCGTGATCTCAATTACTCTGTGCAACTACTAAGCAGGAGTAGGCATCCGTCCATTTTAAAAGTAAGAAAATAGAGCTCAAGGTCACAATGTTAGTAAGTTAAAAGGAGGATCTAAATTTAGGTGTGTCTAAATCCAAAGCCATGCTCGTAATCTGCAAATCACAATGTCATATTGTCATACACGCCCAGGAAAAAAAGCATGCTTTTCTTCTATGTGTATTCTCATTCAGACTAGCATTGTCCTAGAAATCAGTAATATATTTTGGAACATTAGGTATAATTATTACTATCATTATTATATTTTTTCCACCCCACTTAAGAAGGAATATCTTGCAAGCACTTAGAGAGTCCTTTGGAAAACTGTCAGTGGTATTGAACAATAGTTTCTGAAACAGATTTGAATATTTGAACTCAAATTTAATAAATTCACTTTGAAAATTTAATGGGAAAAGTTAAAGTGAAAAAAGTAATATTATATATTTCTGACCCCAGTGTGGATATTTTGTCACATTCCCAGAGCAAGTGAGAAAGTGCTTCAGGAAAATGCTATAATCTCTAAGAGTCTACATTGTCTACGGCTTTAGCTGTTAATAGTGGGAGTGCAATCAAAATTCTTATTAAATAAACTTAAAGAATATTAACATAACAGAATATTTTTATGTGAGTTATTGCCTACACTTTATTTTTGAACTTACATAATCACAAGGACTCCCACTAAGCTGCCTATGATTTTAGAATTGCAGGACAAAAATATCTCTATCTACAAATTGTATTTAACAAGCATAGTTTAAATTTCATGACAATAGGAAAACCTATGAACTAGGTGAAACCATTTTCATGTGACCTTTCCTTACACCCCATCGCACCTCCTAGTCCACAAAAGAAAGTATGCAGATAGTAGTAGTAGGATGTATTAGCAAGGACGGGCAAGGTCAGCTTAACCCAAAGGTCAGCTTAACCCCAGGTCAACAATGAAGTACAGTAGAGAGTATAAGTGATGCTGAAAATAGGAGCATTTAGAAGGAGAACAACTCTAAAATATTTTTAAATGAAACTCAGCTCTCTCCAAATGAAGATACAGAATTTCAAATCTCTATACATATCACCCACAATTCCCACTATACAATAACAGCAAAATCTAGTCATACGAAGAGACAGAAAAATGTGACTCATAGTCAAGAGAAAAAACATTCAATAGAAACAGACTCTAAGATGACTCAAATGTTGGAACTGGTAGAAAAGGACTTTAAACCTGATAGCTAATGGCTGAAGAGATAGAAAATTTCAGGAGATATTACTTGTAGAAAAAAATGGAACCCCTAGAAATAAAAATGATAATATCTGCAATTATATATATATATGAAATTGAACAACAGATTAGATGCAATAGAAGGGAAAAACCAATGAATTTAGAGGCAAGTCAGGATAGAAATAATCCAAAGTAAAGTACAAAGAGAAAAAATGTTGAAAAAACAAACAGGGCTTCCATGACCTGTGGGATGGTGTTAAGCGATATAGCATAAATATAATTGGAGTTTTAGGAGGAGAGAGAGTGAATGGAGCATGAAAAAATATTTATGGAATATTGGCTGATTTTTCTCAAATTGGATCAAAAACAGTATCCCAGAGATTTATAAAGTTCAGCAAAGCCCAAGCGAGTAAAAAAAAAAAAAAAAAAATCACAGCTTATGGCACATTACACAAAACTGCTGAATACTAAAGATGAAAAAATTCTTAAACTCAGCCAGAGAAAAAGCCCACATTGCATACAGGTGTACAACAGTCAACGGTATGGTAACTTACCAGAAATAACAGACACCAGAAGAAGGAATATATAAAGAAGAGAATATGAAAACCATTAAGTTCTGCAGGCTTTAAGCCTATAGGACAGAAGGGTGCACAAATATTAACTTAATGGAATGCTAATTGTTTATTGATATTTTCACTGCACTTGCTTTCCATTATTATCATTGTAAGTGTTCTCACTAAACTGTTATTTTTATCTGTGCAGAGCAAAATGCCCTTGCCTACAATGTTACTTAATAATCATACCTTATTGGTGAGCTTTTGTCTTTGAAAGTTACAGATGTAGCCCTTGGGAATAGACGGAACCATCTTTCCTCCATTCCCAATTCCAAGTCACCAAAATGAGACTCTAAATGCCCCCTAGTAAGAGTTCGGGTGCTCATTCATGAACTACTTAAAGGTGGCCAGGGTATAGGTCTGTTGTACAATTGTCAGAATCCACTTGCGTCGCCTTTTGGATGCTGAATCAATTCTCACAGAAAGATCTAAGAAAACAATGAATGCCTTTCACACACGCTCACAACAAGGTTTTCATCCAAGTATTTCCCCAAGGTACAGTTTAAGAAGTAAAAAGTGTGTTAGACATCTCTGAAGGTGTCTTCCCTGATATTATTCTTCCCTCACTTCAGCCAGGAACTCTGTGTGAGCTGCTGCTCCCCCACCCACCACCCGCCCCGCCAGGCGCTGCCTGACCACCCCATCTTCTTGCTGGTGCTCTGTGCTCCTTGCTGTGTGCTGCTTGCGTCCTGCTCTGGTGCCCTCCTGTTCAGGGGTTAGGACGCTTCTGAATAACTATAGAGTAACCAAAAATGAAGGGGAATGTAACACTATCGGGGAAGTTAGAATTTAGTGAGTACATTCTTGCCCTTGCACCCTCCCAGTGTAAGTTTCTGTTTTCTTATTGAATGGTCTGGTCATAGGAAGCAGTCAGACTCACATAGTAGCCATCAGTTCAACAGCACATCCTCACATTTGACTCCCCAGACCGCCTTAACTCTCTTTATCCCTCACCTCTGCTCGCCGGATCGCACTCTCCTATCACGTAAAAACTGTAAGCCTTTGCCTTAGGCTCTGGATGTTCTTGGAAATCAGACTAAGTCTGGATGAGATTCTTTAATTTATTGATCCATTCATTGAGCAAATGATAGAAACTGAGAAAATGAAAACATTCCTATACTTCATATATTGCTTTCAAAACATTTACCGAGTGACTCTTGTGAACCCTGAGGGAGAAGACACCTACTAAGAAGGGCTCCTGGTGGTTAACTGGGCTCAGATTTTCAAAACCAGATCGAAGCCGCCATTTCTACACAGAGGCCTCTCCTGCAAACTGCACTTCATGGAGAAGCCTGTGCGGAACTGCCTGCCTGCCTTGTGTTTCTGCCATCCAGGCTAGCCCTTATAGAGCAGTTCCTGGAATCCTATTTCAACCGATAGGACTGAGGCTTTTCTCATCCATTGAAGCTGCGCAGCTCTGACCAATGAGAGCAGCTCTGTTCTGACCAATCAAGGACAGTGCCTTTGGACCATTCCAAACTGCAAGGACTTGGTGAACTTATTTACATTAGGACAAACCAATCAGGGAGTAGAGGTGGGGATTTACCGTATTTTTCAGACTATAAGATGCACTCCCCCACTCCAAGTTTGGGAGGAAAATTGGGGTGCATCTTATAGTCTGAATGTAGTTTACCTGGCTTGCATTGGTGAAATATTATCTTACATATGTTATTAAATATTTTACCACATTTTTTGCTTCAAAATTTTTTTCCTATTTTCCTCCTCTAAAACCTAGGTGCATCTTATGGTCTGAAAAATGTAGTCTGTCCATATAAGCCAGCTCCCCTCAGGCTCTGGGAGCAAACTCTCCCTTCCCAACAAAGACTGAAGACTGTATTTTCCTAGCTGAGCTGAAACACTGAAGCTTTCTCACCAGAATGGAGCAGAACAGCGTGGACCAAAGCAGACTGGCACAGAACAGAGCAGAACTGATGGAAGGGGACCCGGCTCTAGGGCTGCCTGGCCCCAGGGCTGCTCACAGCCATGCTGTATCACAGTTGAGCTGTTTTGCACCCCTAATTGAAGATTGCTGTTGGCATTGAATTGGAGCCAGTGACCATCAGTTGATACTATGAAATGTCAAAAATTATACTTGCTGTTGTGGATACTGTGGTGCCTAAGAAGACACTATTAACTTTGCCCTCAACAAACGTTCCGTCCTTTTGGGGAGACATAAAAGTCAAATCAGATAAAGTAATTAGAAATTGTGTTAGGTGTTAAAAAGGAAACAAAATAGCATTCTGAGAAATAGCTAGAGATGACTCTTTCAGATAGGTCTGCATTTGGGGATATTTGACAGAATTCTTAATTGCATTCCACAAAAGCTAACTCTAGCTGGTTACCAGAAAACATCAAAAGTGTATCAAGTAGCTTACAATACTGTTGGGAGGAATGGAGAATCAGGCTCTGAGGCAAAGCATGCAGGACCAAACCCAAAACCACACAACACATCTGTCCTGATGAAGAAATAGCTGCAGATGTCCGTGCTGACCCACCATGGTCAAGGCCAATCATTTCTGCTGCCCACCAATGTCACTTTGGTGTGAAGAGCTTGATCCTTAACTGCTGGAACACTACCACCACTTCCACTGTGCAGGGTACCTCCAGCGCCTTCTGTGACAGCAAAGAGGGAAGCACCACTCAGAGCTCACTGAGAGTGTGTCCGATTAGTGGGTCCTGGTCATCTGTCTGCTTCCTAATGCAAGAAAGCTGGGGGTTCTGAGTCACAGTGTCTCTGTTGGGCAGGGGAACGGCACGATACGGCGATGCCCACAAAGGCAGACAGGCAGCAATAACAGAACAGATGCACGAGGAGCGTATACAAAGTCCTTGGGGAAGTTACTCCCCCAAGTTAGTGTGTACAGAATTTTTTTAAAAATCCTTTACTTTGAAATAGAACACCAAGGCTACTCCCAGACCTAGACAGAGATATAGCGGGGCTATGCTGCAGAGATGCTGTACCCGATCATAGAGAACACGAGCAGAAGTGAAGGAAGAGGAAGACAGAAAGCTGGACGGGGGACGTCATGATGAACTGCAACACATGCTGTCCTTTGAATAGCCCGTAGCTGCCCTCCGTTCTGCCTGTGTTCAGTGGTGAGACGATTTGGAATTTATGTAAATCACAACTGTAAATTTGGAAACTCATTTTCCCTTTATTGTAAAGAGTTCAGGAACCCAATAAATATTCATGTGAAATGAATGAATGGTACACAAGATGAATTTTCATATAAAGGGTTAGGTCTTAAAATTGGAATATTTTAATGAGAACTGAACATTTTCATTTGGATGCTAATATTCTGAAAATTGTTAGTATATGACTAATAATCCTGGTCTCCAACAATTTACGATACTGTGAAAAAAAACAAAATATTTTGCTGCATTCTCTTTCTAGGTAAACCATAACTATATGCCTATTTTCCTAAGTCACAATATAAATCTGCAAATAATTATTTATGGAGCTGACAAATTTGCTGCGGAGTTTCTGCATGCATTCATTTTCTATCACTAAAAAATTGGATTTTAAACACTCCTTTCAGAAACCCAACCATGGGCAATATTAAGTACAAATAGTATGTCATCTTAAAGCTTTGAAGGTATTAATATATATTGTGCAAAAAAGCTTTATGATGTCATATCATAGATCTATTTCATATAAAATGTGTTAATACTTCCAATGTTGTATTCTCTTTCAGAAATGACACATGGTATAAAAACATGTAAATCTTTTACATCGGGAAGAAGTCAGAGCTTTTCCTTCCATAACAAAGAATAAGCTTAGTTTGAGATGTCTGGCTCTCTGCTGCAGGTTTTCTGAATCCATAGCCGCAGACGACTTACTATAGTGAAATGGTTACTGTTCACACCATCACACAGCAGATGGGCACGTGATGTATCCCCTTTCCTCACCACATGAATAAAGTGGGTATTAGTCCCATTTTTCAGAGAAAAGAATAACGGTTCACCGAGGTGGTTTGACCTTCCAAATACCGCCAAGCTAAGGTCACAAAGCAACATCACGTCGCTACACAGAGTGCACGAGCTCAAAGATTCCACCCGGGTCCTGGGCCAATGATCCCGGCGCTCGCTGCCTTTGTCCCCTATCTCCAGATGATGAACATTTTTCAATAAACACCTTTGCTAGTTTGAAACCCAACCCTGGGTTTATTTTATATTAAAATAAATCTGCTTGTGGTGACTTTATATTATAACTAGTGACACAGCAACAAGTCTACTCTGAATCACATTTTCATCAAGTCTAGAGAGAGGCATTTTTTTTCATTTTCCTTCACATCTGATGGGGAAATAGCTACACTCAGGTACTTTCCTGGGTGAAAAGAGCAGTCAAGAGTGAAGGCATCTGTCAGGCAGAATTACTTCATAACTCTCCTTGTGAAATTGCTAGAAGACAGAGCACATGCCCCAAAAGGTACAGATATGCCACACATTGTCATATATTGTCAAGCAGTACACATTGCCATTTAATATGCCTTATTGTGTCATTGGTTCTTATATATTTTATACTGTTTTCCTTCCAAAGGGATGAGGAATGCACAACCCCAAAAGTATAACCATCACTATGTACAGATCCTTCAAATAGAAGCAAGGACAGTATTAAGAGGAAAGACTACTATGTGCTCAGCTATAGCAAATGCCAGCATGGTCACATGAGACATTACATTTATTCTTTACATGATATGGGGCAAAGACCCTCCTTCCACTGGAAGATTCAGGAGAAGAAATGTTCAGAGAAGGTATACATAGACAAAACAATGCTGTTTGTGAATGGATGTAGCCTAAAGTTATTAGCTAACCGTAACCTTGTTCCTATAGGTCTCTACATTTTTCTGGAAACTAACCCTCAACTGTCTATGACACAACTTAGTTCTGGAAGCCCCCAGAAGGTATCTCATTATGTGTGTTCACAAATACATTTTTTTCTACAGCTATTAAAATAACAAGGAGTTTTATTTTGTAGCTTAATGTTCTGAAACCACAAAGGTGTTCTGTGCAATAAATAACACACACAATCTGTTTTCATCAGGTAGTAACCTCTTGAGAATTTCTCAAGGATACACTGTAACCATTCAGAAGTAAGCCTCTGAACTAGGAGGATCTACATTTCCTTGTTGTCATCTAGTTCTATTTCATTATCTGAATATCCTGGCTTTCAGATACCATATATTTGTATTAGCTTTTCTTGAGTTACATATAAAGGTATTATTCACACGTTTCTTGGGTATGTCACGAAGGGAAGCTATTCCAAGCTGATTCTCAGTTTTGCAGATCTGCAAATCTAATTTAGTTAGCTTTCCCAGAGAACCGACTCAAGCCAACAAAATTAATAAATACTGATTTCTAAATCAGATGTCAACTTATTAATTTATAAGGAGATATTTATTACACAGGGACATAAATATGCATGTTTATAGTAGACAGTGACTGGAAAGTTTTAGTCATTTTGATTTATAATTATGCATTTCTCAATATCTCTATTCGCCCAGCATTTCGGGTATCCAGGAAAGTTGGCTGTCCATATTTTACCAGAAAGAAGAGTCATACACAAAATATGCCTATAGAAGGCATTAAGTCATGTATAATAATAGAAGAGTGCCAACATCTATCCAATGCTGTGTCTACAAATGTCAATTTTTCTGATATTTTCATCTCATCGAAATGACTGACGTGGAATTTTTAAAAACTGCATAGACAAGCATATGCTTTATAGACAAGCATATGCTTTATAGACAAACATAAATCATTTTCCTCACTTGTGGTCTTTCAGCAATTATATTACAGGATCAATTTAGGGACTCAGGCAATTGAACTACATGTGTCATTCAAAGTTCTCAAATGGAAGCCCTGACCAGCCTTCAAAATTAGTTATTAATATTAGTTCTACTAAACTCAGGTTATATTTCAAATAGAGGAGAAAAATGAAAAAAAAAAACTAAAAAAAGAAAAGCAGGGTTAATTTTTTGTGATTCTTACGTTTCGACTTACTTTTTTTTATACCTATGCATTGCATGCTTTCAACAATTAGAGAATTGGGTTGTCCAAAATGTTCATTGATTTTTTCCCATAAGATAGCTCTAGTAGCACTTAGTTGTCTTTAAATTCATTCAAAACAATGTTGTTAGATTGTGCTGTAACCGTTGTCATATCAGCATGTATTTAAAAAAAAACTCATCAAAATTGCTGAATTTTTGTGTAGCCATTTTAATATTAAAGATGGAAGAAAATAAGCATCATTTCCAGACTATTATGCTTTCTTCTTTCAAAAAAAAAAGGTAAAAATGTAACTGAAACGTAAAAATAAAAGGATTTGAGCAATGTATGGTGAAGGTGCTGTGACTGACCGAATGCATCAAAAGCAGTTTGTGAGGTTCCATGCGGATGATGCTCCACGGTCGGGTAGACAAGTTGAATTTGATAGCAATCAAATTGAGACATTAATTGAGAACAATTAATGTTATATCAAGTGGGAGATAGCTGACAAAATAGCCACAAATCAAGTGTTGAAAATTATTTGCACCAGCTTGGTTATATTAATTGCTTTGATGTTTGGGTTCCATCTAAGTTAAGCGAAAAAAACCTTCTTGACTGTATTTTCACATGTGATTCTCTGCTTAACTGAAATGAAACAAATGGTGACTGGCAATGGAAAGTGGATACTTTACAGTAATGTGGCATGGAAGAGATCATGGGGCAAGTGAAATGAACCACCAGCAACGACACCAAAGACCAGTCTTCATCCAAAGAAAGTGACGTTGTGTACATGGTGGGATTGGAAGGGAGTCCTCTATTATCAGCTCCTTCCGGAAAACCAAATAATTAATTCCAACAAGTGCTACTCCCAATTAGACCAACTGACAGCAACACTTGATGAAAAGCATCCAGATTTAGTCAACAGAAAACACAAAATCTTCCATCGGGATAATGCAAGACCGCATGTTTCTTTGATGACCAGACAAAACCTGTTACAGCTTGGCTGGAAAGTTCTGATTCATCCGCCATGTTCACCAGACATTGCATCTTCAAATTTCATTTTATAAGGGGGGCTCCAAAAAAACTGGAACTTATTTATAAAATATTGTGTATTAATTGTTATATGGTTAAACTTCAGTCACCTTCAAAGTACATTCCGTTTGATACAATACACCTGTCGAGACCCTTGTCCCACTGCTCAAAACAGTTCTTGAACTTGTTAATATTAATATCTTTTAGTGCTTCTGCCATTTTTGTTCGTTTGTTTGTTTCACCTCTTCCACATCAGCATAATGTTTCCCTTTGAGGACATTTTTCATTAGGGGAAAAGAACAAAAAAATGTCACTGGAGGCAAGATCAGTTGAATAGGGAGGGCGGGGCATGAGGTCATGTTGTTTTGGGTCAAAAACTGCTGAACACTCAGCGTGGTGTGGGCAGGTGTGTCTGTAAGTGACCCATCATGAAACGGGCAAATGCATTGAAATTGTCTTCCAAAAAATATTAACTGAAGCCAAACGCGGCCTCTCACAACAATACCACCTGCACACTGATGCAGGTGGTTTCTGAGAACACTCACTTAGCAGGGGAAGCCTGTTCTACAAGGGGTCCGCTCTCCAGAAAATAATTCCAGTTTTGGGGGGTCCCTGCTCATATGTCTTTACAAAATTCTCTTTGTGGAAAAAAAGTCAATTCTCTGGAAGACTGCAAAAGGCACCTGGAATGGTTCTTTGCTTAAAAAGATAAAAAGTATTGGGAAGATGGAATTATGAAGTTACCTGAAAGATGGTAGAAGGCAGTGGAACAAAATGGCGCGAACATTGTTCACTAAAGTCACTGGTGAAAATGATCCATGTCTTTTACTTTTACTTTAAAACTGAATAAAGCTTTTGGCCAAACCACTATTTCCTCTTCCACCCCATCATGCATTTATTACTAATGTTACCGCATATATTTAGTGCCAATCTTAGTTTCTTTCAAAGGGTAAATATTATGAAAGTAAAGCAAAATAGCATGAGTAAAACTTACCTCAAAATGTCACGGCATACGGTGCCCACCAAAGCAGTAATAACCAAAAGCCGAGGTGAGAAGCATCCAAAACAGAAGAAGCCAACAACAGTCTTTCTAAGTCAGGTAAATATAATTTCTAAAGTTTTTGTTCTTTATTGTCTTTTACTTAGGATTATTTTTAAAACATATTTTTATTCTTCAGTCATTCATTAGGTGAATAATAAACCAGGTTTTAGAACTTTCACATAAGTAATAGAGACTTGAACACAACAAAGACTTGGATATAAATAACAGAAAAATAAGTCGAATATTCAAATAAACATTTTCTAAGATAAACTCAAATGGCTTGAACTATCATCTCATAACTAATTATTTATATGGATAGTTTTTTGTCATTTAAATATTATTTTCAATGCCAAGTCTTGTCCTCTTACCCCTAGTCTTCTCCTAAAAATTGTTTCAAACATGATTGCAATTATTTCTTTTTCTGTTTTAGAGAATATACCCATGATTGTTGATTTGATTAACTCTCCCTAAAATCTGAAACTGCATACTGAGCAGGTAGAGTAGTACAGCTGTGTCTTAAGTTTGGAATGTCATTAACTGTACAAAGTGTCTCATAAATTGCCTCTAGAAGCCAAAGGACCCACTTTTTCTGTAGGGCTCTGAGCGTTCACGTGAACTGTGCTGCTGAGTCTCCTTAGGTCTGCACACCGGTGCACAAAGAATGCAGGTGAGCTCGTGGCATCTAAGGAACCCTGGGACAAGCTACTGGCATGTCACAGCTGGTTCTTTTACTATATTCTCTGCAAACTCTGATCTTAAAACAGGTAAAAAACCTTTCTACTAAAAAGATGATCACCCAAATAATCACAGATGCCATTTTTTATTTTAGAAGATCAACTAGTTCAGTTTAACCATCACTTTCATTATTAACTCTCTAACTCACATTTGTTGAAAATTCACTGATATGCATGTCTATCAGTATATATATATCATCCTGAAATCCTGTGCTCCTATTTCCCTTCTGCTTTTGTTGTGACACGTTTCATCAATTTTCCCCTAGCCCATACTGACCCAAGTGCTGAACTGCATGCCACGCTCCAGGAGAAGTCACATTATCACAGGGACCTTCTAATGTGTGTTGAATCAGACAATTTGTTCAAATGCCGCAAAGGCCAGTGCATAGTACGGCCAACAGTTGCTCCCAGAACTCCACGGCCCTCACCCCTCGGTTCAGAGTTGGGTTTTACAGACTAATTCCTAATTTTTCTAGCTGTATAACACTTTGCAATTAATTCCCAAACCTGACACTTGCAGGCGTCTGGGCAGTATTATCCTGGGTGGGGTTAATCTACGTGAAATTTCGTCTCAAAGACTTTCTCTAGACCAGGGGTGTCAAACTCACTTTCACTGGGGGCCACATGGACCTTGTGGTTGCCTTCAAAGGGCCGAATGTAACTTTAGGACTGTATAAATGTAACTACTCCTTAACTAGGGGCAAGGAGCTCAGTACTGCTGCCAGGTAGAAACAAGGTGCTGGGCTGGATTTGCCCAGGGGGGCCTTGTGTTTGCCACCTGTGCTCTAGACACATGGACATTTGAGTTAGGGACACTGGACTTTAAGAATAAGGTACCATTGCACGTGTTCTGAGAGGTCCCCCACCTCACTCTCCCTCGCGGCCTCAATTCAATTGACTTGGATTTTATCTACTCCTGTATTAGAGGCATTTATTTGATATATTGGTGATAAAATCTGACATCTTGAAAGTTTAGCCCTTCTGCAACTAATCTTTGATGGTTTGTTAATTAATAACCAAATTACATCCCCCCAAAATTCATAAGTTTATGACCTAACCCTTAATGGGACCATATTTGGAGACAGGGCCTGAAGGCAAAGGGAATTAAGGTTAAATGAGGTCCATAGGGTGGGGCCCCAATCCTGTGGGATTCGTGTCCTTTCGAGGAGAGACATCAGAGACTTTCCTCTTGCTCTATCACAGCAGTTTGAGGACATGGGCAGAAGGCTGCCCTCTGCCAGCCAGGAAAAGAGCCCTTATCAGAAACCTACCCTCTTAGACCTTGATCTTGGACTACTGGTCTCCAAACAATAAGAGAAAATAAATTTCTCTTGTTTAAGGCACCAGCCTGTGATGGTTGGTTATGTCATCCTACTCCGACTCATACAATGATGAAAATATTTGACTTAATTTTCATCCCAATAATTCAGGAGGAAAAATTTGAAAAAAAAAATGAGATAAGGACTTAGAGAACATACAGTCTAAAACTCACCATTTAACATGCTCAGTATCGAAAGCCCAATCCCTGCCCCCTTTGCTATGAAATATTTCAAACACTCTGTATCTTGGGGTCAGGGCATCTGCTTTTGCCTTAGCTAGATGTGAGACAGTGAAAGTAAATCCCCCCCCCTTGTCTAATTAAGGGTATACTTAATTTATCTCCATTTTGCAACACAAATAACAAAGTTCTGATTAATCAGCTCCGGAGAAAAGGTAAACACTCGACTCCACTTAATTAAAAATTAAATATCTCTGGAGGGTTGATTGCAGCAGGGAGCTGGGCGTGCCTCTGTTACATGTGTGCTGCTCGCAGGACAATGTTAGAGACAGACCCTGGAGAGCCGTGCATCGGTGCAAACCAGAACACGCTCATTCGGTCAGGTGTTTCCACATTCTCAGCAGGGATTGGTGTAGAGAGGAAAGTCAACAGGACATTCAAGAATTTTTAAATTACTGAGGCCTAAGATTCCAGTTTAGAGTCATTAACCAGGGAACAGCTACTCCAGTAATCAGCGCTAGAAGAAAAATCAGGTAAGTTATTTTATACATAAATATACCATAGTTACCGTGCAAAGTTTAGTTCAAATGGGAGGGAGATGTAACCTCCTGATTGTATAAAATTATAACCAGAGCATTGCAAAATTAACATACCTGCATCTAATTATATGTCACCATTCCATCAAGAGCAACATTTCCCTCTTCAGTTCCAGGCTCACGGGTAGCTTTTCACTTTCTATTTCTAGAAAGATACCATCTCAGATAAGAAACCACAGAAGGTGGAGTCTTTAAGACAGAGATCAAAAGCTCTAATTAATACGGAGTCAGGAGGCAACGATATGAAAAACTGGGGAGAGAGAAGGCGGTGGCACACTCTGGGGGTGACCGGTGCGAAGATTAGCGCCCCAGTGTCAGGCCAGCACCGCCACCCGTGTGAGACGGAACATCCACCTCACGTGCCCTGGGTTTTCAAAGGAAAATGAGAATCCACATTTTTAATATAAAATCTTTTGATTTGTACATATCTGATGAATGCAAAACTATGGTTAGGGCAAGCATAGCACATCTGTACACCTTAGTCAGTACTCCGCCTCTGCTCCCCTCGTTTTTTTCATCAAATGGTTTTGAAATTTCATCAATTTTTGCAAATATGAAGGAGAAGAGGATGTTTCTTTATGGCGCTATAAATTCTAGCTGTCAGTCAAATCAATGAAAATCATAATTCCAGTTAATTAAAAGACATAGAGAATCAAAGTAACCAGTTCATAGCAAGTATATTTCTACCAGAGAAAAACTGCAGCAGAGAGGGATTGTAACCCACCCCACCATTCTTTTGACATTTTTTCTGTAAGTGCTGACTCTGACCAATATGTAGCTTGTAGATAAACAGCCTGTTTGTGTAAGAATCCAGAAACCAACTTCAAAAGTTATGAACCCCAGCCTTCAGGCATTCCAGCTCTGGGAGATTTGCTGAGCGTTAACCATGAAGCCAGGAGGACAGAAAGCTGGGATGATGCGGAGCCGGGATAACTGAACCAGGTGATGCACACCGACCATTACTGTTCATATTGGAATGGACTGGGCTCGTCTGCACATACAGTACTTTTCAACCCCCTCCCTCGACCTCTTCGTTCTGTTCCCCTTTCCCTCAGAAAAACCTCTGCCACCAGTCACAGGTGGAGATGGGCTTTGAGACATGAGGAGTCCCCCATCTTCCAGGTGGCCAGCATCTGAATAAACCACTTCCCTTTCCATCAGCACCTGCCTCTCCAGTATTGGCTTTCAAAGCAGCAGGCAGCAGGACCTGCGATCGATTACATATTTAACTATTCAATTGGTTTGGCATTAAAAAAACAAGGTTTCCTTTCCTTTCTTTTTGCCTTTCCAAAAAAAATCTGTAATTTCAGAGTAGGAAGTTCATATTCTCTTGATCGTTTGACATTTTCTAGTTATTCTGGTATAGTTTAAATAGACCTTGAATGACATTGTTCACCCTACTTTCTTTTCTGGGCAAGACGTGCTAAACAACTGGCACACCTTATTCTCTAATGTTTCGAGGTAATTGTGTAAGACCTGCATCCGTCACTACAATACTGAACTTTCTGTTCACCCAGGAAAAGCACAGTGGCACCCCCCCGACACTGCATGGTGGTGTCGGCTGTGAGGGGCCATGTTTAACTTTGAAATGTGCCATGTTCGATTTACCTTAGTTTGTTTCAGAAATATTTTATACTTAATCCTTTTTGTCAATGTTAGAAAACTAATTGCTTTTGAAAAATTAAACCAGTCCATTTCATGGTTTACTACATGGTATGTACTGATAAGTAACTATCATTTATCAATGATAGTCAGCTCTACATGAATAATTTTTAAATCATAATGCTCTGGGTAACAGTTGTCTTTGGTGATGCTCTAATTAGGTAGAGAATGTAAACAGTATAATGAATTAGAGCAAAAGTGCATATATGAAGAACTTAATTAGAATGAGAAAATAATATATCTAAGTATATCACATAAAAATTGCCATCAGTATTTGCATGGAAATAAATATTTCACATGTGAATAAAATCAGTGTGACCTTTACTTGACCAAAATGAAGCAATCTCTTTTCATTGTTACCTAATGATTGTCTTATTTTAATTCTTTGTAAACTAATACTGTACTTTCAACATTTCTATTTTTAAATGCAGTGTAACCATGAGCAGATTTGTAACCAGTATAAAAATAAAACAGAGAAAAAGAAAACCCCACTATTTTAATTGTATTGGCACCTAAGAGGGAAAATGTGATTTCTCCTTAATATAGTCAGACTTTATAAAATATGCAAATACAGTAGTAAAATTTGATATAATTTAATATAGTGGAGTGTTCTGTCTGAGAATGTACCTAAAATTTAAAACTACAAATTGTTTACTACATCTTCAGAAGATTATTTTTTCTAGGAAAAACTTTTTTTTGTTTTATCTTCACCCAGAGACATTTTTTTATTGCTTTCAGAGAGGAAAGGAGAGAGAAACATCAATGTGAGAGAAAAGCGTTGAGCGGTTGCCTCCCGTAGGCCCCTGGACCAGGGGTCAGGCGCGTCCACACTGAGGATGGAGCACTGCCTGGATTTGCGCCCTGACGGGGAATCAAACCGGCAACCTTTCAGTTACGAGACGACGCTCCAACCAACTGAGCCACGGGAGCTAGGGTTGGGGAAAAATCTTCTGATTGGTATTTTTAGTTAAAGAAACATCAAGCAACAGTTTTTTTCAGAAAAAGAAATACTGGAGACAATTTCATTCTGACCTTGTTTAATGCTCTGTAATGGGTAGCCAGATCTGAGTTGCTGTTAATAATTTTCTTTATGTCATAAATGCTTCCTTATTACATATGGTTTGAATTCACCATGACTGACTTTTAGCGCAGGTTCTCACAGAATTAGGCATTGTCTGTTCGAAGAGTTGCTCAAGGTCAAGGAGCATGGAAACAGGGAAAGTGTCCGGGAAAGTAATGTCTTTCCTTCACTTTGCATTGCAGCAGAGACTCCGTCAACCGAGGCAGCTGAGCTTGGCACAGCGTCTCTTAATTTGGGCTTTCCGTGGTCGCCACCTGCTGCACTGAGGCAGAATGCATACCCCAGCCTTCAAGAATCGTCGTATATTTAATCTAAAGTCGATGGGATTGCCAAAGAATAAAACCAGCTACCAGTAAATTGAGTAAGCGTTCCTTAGAAAAAGGAATATGCAGATAGTCTCTCAGGATATCAACATACAGCAATATACATTATAAAGTTTATGTCATTTCTATTATTCTGGACATTCAGGAAAGTCAAGTTGAGAGCTTGGGCTTGGACTTTGTGTTTCTGTAAAGAATTACAAATTCATCTCTCTCAGGGTTTTGATTTGTAGCAAAAGGGAAAGCTGGATCCCTTTCTTAAGGTTAGGATGGACAGTTGTGCCCAGACAGGTGACACGGCCCAGTCGTCCTCAGCAGAGCCACCATCATGTCAGCACTGCTGGGGACTGCAGCAGAATAATGTGGGAGACTTATTTCTGAGCACTCATGTGACAGCTATCTGTGGAGTTCTTAGAAATAGCTAGAGGCCATGTTGAAAGATGCTAATTTCTGGCATGCAAGCACATAGGGACGATGCCTTGGTAATTGGGACATTCAGTCATTCATGATGATGTGGGCCGTCATAAGCTGGTCAGGCCGGAGAACATTAGGGTTACATAAGCCTCATTTGGTATGCAGCACATGCTATGTGAACTTTTTCATTTTTATAACCCTACAGAGAGAGATACAATTTTTATTCTGGTGATATTTTTTCCCCTAAGGAAGTCTCTCTGTTTTGGAAGAGGTTTTGAAATTGTGACTTAACAAAAATATATCTTTCTCAAAGAAGTTACTTTGAACCCTAGGTAAATTAGTTTAATGTGTGTATAGCCAATTATTGTTTTATAAACAGAATCTCAGCTGATGGATGAGCCAGTCAATTCAATAAAACTAATCAATTCAAAAGGCAAAATAAAAGAAGAAATGGTCAGTCAGTTCAATCAGAAAGTAAAGTGATACATCTGCTTGAAAAGTCCATGGAGAACAAGACACCTGGATCATATTAACCAAAAAACTGCTGATTCTGCAAACAAAAAAAAATCTTGATTCTGCATATTCTACTATTTCACTGAATACTGTAGTCACCCAAAGATCATAAAGTTCTTTGTAGAGTCATGGGTGGGGTATTTTAGGAAGGAGGAATCAGAGCAAAAATGTAAAAAAATGATAATATATTCATTAAAAAATCTGCAAAGGAAGGAAAGGTTAAATGTAATCATAGCACACGCTATAGCTGAGGCCACGTCACCAAGATGTCCCAGACACTATTGTGGTGTATATTTTCATCTCAGTATTCTTTCCATGCAAGTAGAGCTTTTTCCAATACCCAATTAAAAAGTCAAAGTTGTAAAATTTGTGAGTTCAAGTTCAAATATGCTTCATTTCTTTCTTCAGTCTCTGCTCAGAGACATGGCTTGAGTCAAGTTCATCATCAAAAAAGGAATCAAAGTAACATAGGATTTGAAGCCATGTTCTCCTTTACCCTGGAGAAAATATGTAGAGCATATTTTTGGTAGAAAATGTATTATTTAATGTTTTGTTCCATTAGAGCAATAGCGGAAGGTTTTTAATGATGTCAAGAAGCTCAAAAGTGTTCATTAATACACTAATTTAGAAAGAAATTAAGTAGATAAGGAATAATGGGAAAGAAAGAAAGAGAGGGAGGAAGAGCGAGAAGGAGGGATGCAAAGAGGGGAAAGAAAAAAGAAGGAGACAGAGTATGAGAGAATTTTAAAAAGAAAGAAGGAGGGAAAGAAGGAAAACAGAGAACAAGAAAACAGAGAAAGAGGAAAGGTGAGAATTAAAAAACCAAGCCCAATAACCAGCTATAGCTCCCTTCCCAGGGCTGCAGTTACCTCATCTATACTGTGGAATGCTGCAGCCAGATGTTCCCTTGGTCCCTGTCAACACAAAATACTTTGTAAACTTGTTCAAAGGCAAGATTCAAGCATTTACTGCTTTTTTAAAGCAGTTACTTCTGCACACTAATTTATCTCGGCTCAATATAGTCAGCATTATGCAGTCATCACCATCACCCCGTACATTCTTCCCCCATTTTCCCTTGAACTGCTCCCTCTGGGATCCCACCTCCTTTAGAAACTCAGGGTCCCCACAGCTGTGTGTCTTCCCGGACCCTTTCTATTGCCCAAAAGAAACATACCCCTCCCCTAAGACCCCGTTTCCTTGGAATTCTCTTGAAAAAAGGCCACTTTCTCGGATTCGTTCATGGCCACAATGTTTTAATTCCCAATTCCACAACAAAGCCACTATATTTTCACCTTTAGGCAAAATCCCATATTTTCATTTTAGATCCCTGCACTTCTCATGGCACCCTCGTAGTGAATCCCTGCATCTTCTACCTGCTCTTCATCCCTCTGGCATTTCTTTGCCGATTACCACTTTCTCGTCGCCCATTGGCTCCTATCGCACACACCATACACAGGCTCAATCTTCTGCGCACATATAAAAAAACTCCCCCTTTGACCATAGAACTCCCGACTCTCCTCACTCTCATTTTCTCAACCAAACTGGTTACGCAAGTTGTGTGAACTGCCTCCGCTTCTGTTGACCCTTGATCTACCAAATCTGATGCCTGCCCCAACCTGTTGTCAGAGTCCCTGCTCACCATTGAATGTAAATAGCCTTCTTAGCATTTGTGTTACTTAGCCTTCCGGTACAATTTGACCTTATCAACCCTATGCTCTCTACTGTTGCTTCCCTGACACCTGCTCTGCAGATTTTGCTTCTCCCTCATTCATCCATCTCAGTCTCTTTTGCTTGACCCCAGGTCTTTATAGTTCCCCAAGTTTTTTATCTCTTTCCTTTCACCATGGTCTCTCTCTCCCTCTCTAACCAGGCACACCCACCCTTAAACGGTTAAATTTTATCTGTAATTGCACCAGAAAAGTTTCCTTAAATGTGGAATACCTACTACATAGATTTATCATTAAAATTAAAGTTTAATAGGCACATAGAATGTTTTAATACCGTGCCTGGCACATAGGACAAACTCAACAAATCATAGTTACTTCATCTCAGAGACTTTTCAGCTCTTTGTGTTTCATTATTTGGTAATGGGCCAATATGATTCCATCACGGAACTCTGCTGAACTGCCGCTTAGATGTGTAACTGCGCATTACATCATACGCCTGACAGAGACCTCCAAGCCTTATTCAGAACTAGAGTCTCACCCCTTTCTCAGCCTATTGCTTCTTCCCCCTTCATCCCCCAAAAGAGGTCAATAGTTCTTTCCTGCAAATTTCTACGTTGGGGTGAAGGCACTGGAGTGTGCTTACGCTTCTTATTCATCTGAAGACTACCTATTTCTTTTCATTCTAAATCATTAGTTCTTCCTCCTACATTGTCTCATCTCCATCATCTCAGGAAAACTCACCCCCATGAGAGTCAAACAACAGGAAAGGGTCAGATCCAAACCTGAGTTTGGCCTTTTGTAACGAGACGTCTTGGGAAGGTCACTTACTCTTTGCCTCATTCCCCCACCTGTAGAACGTACTTGTAAAAACAGTTATGAATATCCGATAAAGAGTAACTTCTCAATAAACTTCAGTTATTATGCACATGTGCAGAATTATCGAGGCAGTAAATTATCATTATTTTTGTTGTATTAGTCTGTCTTCGTTACTGGCTTATCAGATCTTTGAGGAAAGAGGCATTTTGCTATTCTAATTCTCTGTACCTCTAAAGCCTACACTGCACTGAACACTTAGTAGCTCTTCAATAAACACTTGTTGCATAAATGTATACAATGATGAATATTCACTATTGTTATAAAGATAAGAGTGTGGGGGAAATAATGAGAACTCAGCAGTTCCCTCACAACAGAGAATCCTTTATTAAATGCCTTTGGCTGGTCTCCTGCTGCAGTAACAGCACATTTTTAAGTCGATATTCTGGGATACCACAAAGCAATTCTGTGAAGGTCAGAGAATGGGAGTCAATGTAGACGAGAATATTTGTAAGTCTGGGATCAAACATACAAAGGTAAGAAAATTTCCAGTTGTGGACCTCCTGAATCTTCTCACTTCAGAATGCATGTCTCTAGCCACATACCGCAGCTCGCTTCCCTGACAAACTCGACCATCTCCCATTTCTATTTGGTGTTTTATGGTTAGAAATATTCGCCAGGACTTTTCTCTTTCTGGGTGAGCTGGGCACTGTCCTCTCTTGCCAGCCTGCTTCGATTGCCAGTCTAGAATGAGCTACTGTCGAATATATTCTAATTTCAAGATCTTGCAGATTATTATTCTCAGTGGCTTCTTCTCTACGTATCTGTGTTAATGTATTGCTTTTTAGATTACAGAGCAATAACAGCTGCTGATAATAATAATGACAAATGTAATAATAATAGCAGCCAACGTACACTGATGGCTTACTATTTCTGAACTGTTTCCTGTATTATGTCTCATTTAATTTTTCAACAACCTTATAAAGTCAGGTTCTGCTAATACTTACATTTTATAGATGAAGAAACCAAGACTTGAAGAAGTTGAGTAAATTGTCCAAACCCAAATTATTAAACCTGAGAGAACTTAGGCAGTGAAATTCCAAATATACCACTAAGAAAAGAGAAAACCAGACTCGAATGACTGGCAGACGATAGTTTCAGTCTGTATGCCTACTACTGCATCCTGCTTCATTCCGCTTGTCGGAGAAGTCATTTTTGATACTATTCAGTTGCTGAATGTTCAAGTATTAATTATGGAGATAACAAATGGCCAATCAAATAAAACTGCTGTTCGTCAGTGTCCGACTGCTGAGGCCCATATGGATAAGCAGTATGTGTCTGGGAAGTTTCACTCAGGTGAACCTAGAAGCCGACATCACACTCACGGGAAGACTTGCTTCAAGGAGCAGAGCCCGTGTCAGCCCGGACCAGCTCCACCACGCCAACATCCGCAGCTCGGAGCAAGCTGTCTTCATGCATCTCCACATCCCGCTGCGGTATTAATTTATTGTTGTCATCGCGGAGTTAAATAACTAGCCATTGTTTTCTCGTTCCTACTTGGGGTGTTATTTTAAAATCATAATCACATAATCGAATTATTTGATATTTTTATTTTTTTCCTTCATTGAAATATTCCTACCCGGTTTTTAGATTTTTTGCCAATGCTTTCATTTTAGATATCTTCTATTGTGCTCACTGCATATTTTAATGGTGGTTTGGGGTTACAAGTTCATCCAAAAAACTAACACCTGAATTAAATAAACCTTTCCTGTTTAGGCAGTAATTCTATTTTTAAGTGTCAAGCATTGTCTAAAAATTTCAAGTCAGTATGCTCTATTTCTTGTCCGAATATATACAAAATAGCACAATGTTTTCTTTGGTAGAGGATTCAGGATATAACAGGGTCTTAAAATTGCTGCCATAAACAAAAAGTAGAAAAGACATTATTTTTCTGTTTATTTCATTATTAGAGAACCAAAGTGGTGAAGTGACCTCACCAAGGTCACCGAGCTAGTTAAAGATCACCAGGGCCAGACAGAGCAAGTCTGCCATCAATGTCTCAGTAGTCCTGCCAGTCCGAGTGTAATGTGAGGACCTGCAGCATCAGCACCATGGAGGCGTTTGCCAGGAAAGCAGAATCTCACCTCCCCGCCCCTATGCAGTGAATTAAAAGGCACATTTCACAAGATCCTTAAGTGACTTGCATCACTTTAAAGCTGGAGGAGCATCACTCTGTAGCCCACTGCCAATTCTCCTAATCATCCACCTACAAACTATCATGACCCCTCGTGGATGGATTAGTCTAGAAACAAAAAAGTGTTTAGAAAAACTGAGGGCTGGACATTTTTAAAACTTGTGTTGAAATTTTCATTACATCTTTTTTTTTCGTTATTAGGCACTTTAGATGATTCATGATTATGTTTGTAATTACAAATATAAATTGTCATCTGTATATACGTGTGTTTAATATATACGTCCGAAAAGAGGTCTGTGTTTCAAAATTTTATTGGATTGCACGTTTCTTCGTCCCCCACACCTGCCGGCCTAGCCCAGCGGACTTCAACTTTAACAGCGCCTGGCATCCCGGATTAAAAGCACACTATCGCCACCTGCTGACACTACTCGAGAAAAGCTAGTGAATTGTTTAACACGTTTTCTATCATCATTCCATTATCGTTTTACTGTTTGGTATTCACATTTTTCCCAATCCCTAATTTCTCTCCAATTTTATGACCACTCCAGCCAACATTTTTCTCTATGCATGATGCCTTAACAAAGCAGCTAAAACTTAGCTCACCGAAATCAGACAAAAAGATTTTAAAATCAGCTTCAGTATATATAAAGCGTACCTTATTGTCCTCTTGCATAAATTTATAATTATCAAGGGAAGTTTTCTTATTTATGATTCCAAAAATAAAATCAATGTGCCAGGTACAGCCTAACGAGCAAGGCAGATGGCTTTATACCTTGTTCCATAAACAGGTATTTGGCACCCATTAAATACGGGAAATTCCTCCCTTCATTCCCCCCCTTCATTGTTTGTGTCTGTTTCTATGAAATGGGTGCTCTCTTTCCTCTGCCTTTAGTCTAAAAATACTAATATTCTCATTCATGGATATCTTTGTACTTGTAAAGGCAAATTTTCTCTAAGCCATATTTTATTTCTCTCCTGAGCTCCAATTAATTTACACCCAGAAAAATCTCTGTTCTCTTCCTATTAAGGAAAAGGGGAGCACAGTATGTTAGTCTTATAGATAGCCCTATAAACCTTATAGGGTGGCTTAAAGGACAGAATTTTATTTCCTCAAAGTTCTGGAGCCTGGACGCCTATGATCAAAACACTGGCGAATGTGGTTCCTGGTGAGAGTGCTTGTCCTACTTTGTACAGAGTCCCCTTCGCAGTGTGTCTGCACACGACCTTTTCTCTGTGAGAGGCAGAGAGAGAGAAATCTTTGTCTTTTCCTATTCTTATAAAAACACCAAGTCTATTGGGTAAGGGATCCAACCTTATAACCTCATTTAGCCTTAACCTTCCTACAGCTCCTACGTCCAAACTCAGTCATAATGGGAGGCAGGGCTTCCACGTAGGATCTGGGGGGTGGGAAGAGGGGACACACTTCAGTTCGTAACGCTGGCATGTTCAGAACAAATTCAGCAACTGCAAACCCTCATACACTTATTATATGTCAAAACTGTTCTCAGAGCTAATGTAACCAATATATTTCATCCCCCCGACAACTTTGTGGGCTAGGTACTGTCATTATCAGTACTTTACAGATGAGATAACTTGGGAACAGAACTGTGAACCTTCCGGAGGGTGTCCTGCTAACGAGATAAATAGAGCCAGGATTCAAACGCGTACAGGCCCCGGCGACTAGACTGAATGAATCCGCCAACATCACGTGCACGATGGAGCACCGCGCTCCCGACTTGTTCCCCAGCTTGATGAAGAGAAGGCTGGTCACTAGTTCACACTGGAGCTCACTGGCTTGTATGTAGAGGCATTTTCATTTATCCGTTTGAATCATAAGAGGAACAGTAAGTCTTTCCGGGGAAAACCATCACCTGGAAGGTGCTAGTATAACTGGGACTGGTTGTGTGAATGTCCATGTAGAGAAGACACACTTGCCCATTTGAACAGCTCCCAGGCGTTTTCACAAAAGAGCCTTACATCAGCGCTCCGTGTGCAAGAACAAGTCGGGGGGATGACTGAGAAACTGAGAAACTGAGCTGTGGAGTGCAGCGCTGCACGGGCCGGCTGGGACCTTGGTGTCTGAATGGCTTGTTAATGGTAAATCTGGAAAATGCACTACATATATTATGAACATTAAACAGAGATATTTGAGAGATGTTATATATGGTCTATATTAATATTTTCCAAACTAGTGACAGTAATTTATGAATAAGGAAACATTTGCCATTACTCTCAATTATTTTCCAAAATGAATTTTTAGAAGTCACTCGAAACATTTTTTTGGGGAAAGTGATTCTCAGTATTACATTTTCACAAACGAGGCAGTTAAATATCTTCAGTTCTTTCCACTTGCCTGTGCCCTGGGTGGAATTCCGTTAAAACTGACATACAAATAATTTTTTGCCTTAAAACCTTATCTTCTTCTCAAACTAATCAACCTAAACATTCGTTCATTGTTAATGAAACATAAAGAGCCATCATTAAGAAATACTTTCAGGGGAAAGTCTTTGTAAAATTTATTAGAATTACTATTACTTATATTTCATAGTTACTTTTTTATTTTATATTTTAACAGCTGTATTCAATGTTTTATAATTATACTGTTTCTCTCTATGATAGTATAATAAAGTTTCTTTTTAAAAACAAATGCATTTAAGTAAAAAGAAATTCATTTTCAAGTAAGTATTTAATAAATAATAGGGGAACACACATACAGCAGAAACCATGGCACTGATTTATAAATGACTAGGAATTATGAAACAACCTTTAGTAAATGAAAAATCTAATATCATTTTTATTACTTAACCACATCAAAAAGTTCTTTGCAGCCTTTGAAAATGAAAACTACATGCAATAAAGATAAAAATGACATAAACAAGGTTAAAAGAGAATTTGTTTACTACTTATTGCAACTGACAGGTCATCTTAGAGATTTCACTTATACCCTTCTGATCTCTCGTACAACTTACTACCTGCACATTAATTTTTATATCAGTCCACATTGAATACTTACTTAGCTTCTTCATATTCATTTCTCCCTGCTAAATCATAAGGTGCTAGAAGCAGGAATGTATCAATTGCAGGTATTTTGCACCTAGAATTGTACTATGCATATAGAGTGCTTCAACAGATGTTTACCAAATAAATTAGCACTAAGTTATGTTGCTATTACTTATACCTTGCCTTAATTAATGTGCTTTAAATGTCTCCAAAAATTACATACAGTAAAACAGTAAAATGTAAATAAAATATATATTTTTCAAGATAACGAAAACAACACATTAGACAGAAAAACAAGATAAAAGGAAAATATTATGTATATAATGATGTGTAAATATATCATATGTATAATATGTAAATACCGCATTATGTCACTTTATGTATGATATAAATATATCATGGGAACTACACGATAAAAATTAGGGATAGAAATAGGGTTCTTGACTTTTTGATCATTACAGGGAAAAACGGAAATAAGTCTAGACATATGGCATGTGGTTTTTTAATTCCTCCTGTAAGGAAAATACTCTCAGCTTCCTATGGGAAAGAAAAAAAACTTCTTCCAGGAGTCATTTCTAAAAATATTTTTCAGAATGATGTCCAAATAAGGAATAGAACCCTAAAAGGTAATGGGTAATATGGTCAACAACTCCCTAGAATATGGAGTTTTTATTCAGAGATCCTCAATCAGAGCTTAAGCACAGAAGTTTCACATGTAATTCAGTGCATGTTACTTTTAAGCAGTGTTGTTTGTCGGGCTGAATAGATTGAAAAACATTACTCTAAGTGACAAAATGCATTGGTTGTTTATGCAACTGGGACACATATCAAAATAATAAACCTCATTTTATAGTTTTTATAAGGTCATTCTGATGATAGTTTGATATCAATAGCTTTTACTTCTAACTCATTAAAACAAATCTATATCAATAATTTTCTTCATTTTTCTCTGTATCTGAAGAAATGCATCCAAATCATTCAAAGATGTAAGCTTTTAGAAAGAAAAAGAGCTCAGAGCAGGGAAGGCTACTGTTCTATGTCATTCAGTGATACAAAATAATCTACCAGGAGAACATCATGCCTACCCAGCTTCTCACGATGATGTTAAAATGTATGAGTGACAAGTTCAAACTTTTAGCTTGTGCAGATTAACTCATATTCTTTCTGTCTGTAGTTTGAAAGTTGAGAAAAACTCAATGAAAGTTACAAATAATTATTAGTCTTTAAAAATATCTCAATGCATTCACAGAGTGGTTCATTAATAGAACAGTCACTCCTAAAACCCACTCTTTCCTTATTTAAATATTTGCCTGAGAAACTCAGACCAGGAAAGGATTAAGCAGGAACAGGCGTGAGGATTAGTCAGGCTGGTTTGCACACTGACTGATGTAGACTGAATGTTTGTGTCCCTCCACCCCCAAAATTCTTATGTTGAAATCCGGTCCCCAGTATGATGGTATTCGGAGGTGGGATTTCAGGGAGATGATCAGAACCCTCGAGATTGGCATGGTGCCCCAATAAAGGACCCCCTGAGTTCCCTCGCCCCTTCTGCTACATGAAGACACAACAAGTGAGCTTTCATCCGTGGTCTGAATTTGTCAGTGTCTTGATCTTGGACTTCCCAGCCTGCAGAACTATGAAAATAAATTTCTGTTGTTCATTAACCACCTGCTCTATGACATCCTGGTATAGCAGCCCAAGGGGCTAAAGCAATGACTGACCACAGATGAGAAGGGAAAGAAAGGTAACTCCTTTGGAAAGAAGAGCATGTGATTCAGGGCCATTCAGGAGGGAATTCCCTCCCATCCAGGAGGGTATTCTACATCAGGAGAGAGGTCATTCAAGGACAGAGCTGGTAGAGGATAGAGCCCACCTAATAGACCACAACTCTTTAAAGTTCTGGCAGCAAAAAGTCCTCCCTATGACTTGACCACATGTGGAAATGCAAGTGAACTCTCCAGTGGAATACATTTCACCTGCCCATTAGCAATGCCAGGTTTTGTGCATGAATACATTTGGAGAGGTTTTATTTTTGTTTAAATTAGCACCTCTCTCTCTCCACACAAGAGACCTCTGATGGAGTAGAATTTTTTTCCCCACATTGTATCCAGGAAAGGCCAGAATCTCTATCACCAACTATGCTACTCAGAGATGCTCACCTGTGTGTTAGAACAGATGATTGAAGAACCCAACAACCACCCCCTTAGGCCTTATCTTGGTGAACACGAGTTACTTTATAATCATAATCAAAGGATCATTTTCAAATAGATGAAGATATAAAACACAAGGCAACTATGTAATACACTTTCAAAGCACACCCTGCTCTTCAGGGCTCTTTGCATTTTGGATATAAAGTGTTATAAAATATAAAATCCACAGGAAAAGCTAACATATTAAAGCCTACATATGGGTACATCCTGTAACCAAGATCTTAGTTAAGGATAGGAATACTAAAGGGAATTTGACAGCTATTAAAGCATTATTCTTACTAAATTCAGAGTTTAATACAATTTTATCACTGTTCTGACCCAGGCCTAGTTCAGGGGTTTTTAAACATCTTTGACCACACCGACTTCCTATGAAAAGCACTTTACACATGACCCAATATACCACATATGTATGTGTGTATTAGTTTGCTAGTACTGCATAATAAAATACAACAGAGTGGGTAGCAATGTATGTTTGCACAGTTCTAAGGGCTGAAATCCAAAGATCAAGGTGTCAGCAGGTTTGGTTTCTCCTAAGGCCTCTGACCTTGGCTTGCAGATGGCCACCTTCTCACTGTGCCCTTGATGGCCTTGCTCCTGTGCACACATACCCCAGATGTCCTTTTCTCTTCTTATGAGGTCACTGGTTGTATTAAATCAGGGTCCAATGACTTTATTTAATTCCAATGATCTCTTTAAAGACCCTTTATTCAAATCAGTTCTGGAGAAATGATAGCCTTGAATGGAATTTAAGTCTTTATTCTGGGCCCTCTACACCAAATACAATAATAATATTGGACCCCAAATGGGATGATGATCAGAATCCCCAAATTTGTCCTCAGGCAAATCAGTAAGTGTCCAGATGCTTTATGTCTGGGGTGGGGGTAATCCTCTGGTCTTCGCCTTCTAAAACTAATAACGACACAGAACAACATTAAAACGCAGTGATACTGAAAGGAAACAATTATTCAGATAAAAGACTGGCCAGTCTCCAGAACAAAAGGGATGTGGCGTAGAGAGTTTTTAGTTTGCTACATGGAATGAAGGGTGTTTCACAGTGAAAATACAGTTGAGATAAAAAATTGAAATAAAAAAAAAAGCTTAAAGGGAAGAGTTGAGAAATCTGTGTTATTAAAACAAAGTTTACCATTGTTTTTTGAAAGTGTGAGAGAAGATAGAATATTTCCTGACCTCTAGGGCACTGTTTCATAATTTTGTAGAAAGAATTAAAGTGGAAAACAACTTACAATGACCTTTCACCCCACCCAACCAGCAAGTACAGTAATGAAGACCCGTCCTGTATGCTTTCTGTACCCAGCCCTGCTCTCCTCTCAGTGCTGGCTGCCAATGGCTCATGGCTGCACCCTTCTCTGGAGAATTTTGCTCAGCAGATGGAAGCCACCTTGCTGCAGAGATTTTATGCCTCCCTTCTGTCTGCTCCTTCCCTCTCCCCTCGCCAAGACAGTGTGCAGCCAGTGACACAGGAATACAAAAAACCTGCCCTTTGCTACAAAGCTGGGCCGCCTCTGTAGTTTGTGCCATAGAGCTGTCCGTGCGTGGCAGCAGGTGGAAGGCAGACTCCCGCCGAGACCACATCCTCCCTAAACTACTTCCTCTCGCTGTCCTGAGTCCCCCATTCTTTTCTCAATAAAACACATCCACTTAATTCCTGGCACATGTGCCTGAAACATAAACTCTGCAGCTTGGGAAGGCCCCACGGCACACAGGTAAGAAAACCCTTTTCTGTGGAAATATAACACTCTTGTAGGCATAGGACCGCACAGGTCACCTTTTATAGAAAAAAAAAATGTCCTATCTGGGTTTCCTCATGGTCTCTTGATTGTAGTGCAGTTTGGTGGTAGCAGTTTCTCAGGTCTTGGATGTCTCATGTCTGCCTTGGGTCTCAGGCTCATTGCTATCCCTATGCACTGTTGACAAGCAGGATTCTCTCACCTCGACATCTGCCTAAACTCTCTACTTTATTTTAATCTAAATAGTGCTTCAACCACCCTTATAGTACTCTAATCCAGGCATTGAGCTCTTTCTGAAAATGACTATTTAGAGGAAAAAAATGAAGATTCTGAAACTGGCAGGGAGAAACATAAATTGTCTTACTCTTAGATATCCATCTCTGGGTAGGAAATTCATGGCACAGATTTCCCAATTCTGGTTTGACCAACGTTCCCTCCAACCCAATCCTGACACAGGAAACAGAATACTGAAATAGTTCTAGACTCCTCTTTATATGTCCCAGCAGTAGTTCTGGTAGCTGGATTCTCCTCTCAGAAAAACACACAATTGTATTGGCGTGCATGCATGCGGTCAGTAGAAATCAGGCTCTTCCATGGGATTGTAAGGAAATCATTCCAAGGACCCATGAATGGAAGATTGTGGTGTGGTAAGATGATTTATTTGAGTGGAAAAAGGAGCTTCCCCCTGAGTTTCCAATGCTCCCTCTCCCTCCACCTTGTCATGAAAAAGTCCAACCATGTCTTCAGCAAAGCCAAAACAAAAACCAGCATCCAGAGTTTCTGCTTCATATTAAAGGTTAGTCCTTTGGAACTCATATCATCTGCCACAGGCTCAATAACTGCTAGACCAACATGGTCACCTGCTTCTGGGCAGGAGAGAGCACAGACAAATGGGGCAAGTGCACTACACAGTGGGGGAGGGGGGGAGAGAGAGAGAGAGAGAGAGAGCGATCGCACTTCTTTATTCTCTTGGGATTATACTAGCTGGGGTTTGAGATAGACCAGGTGCTTTTTAAAAAAAGCAAATCAACTTCCCAAGTTTTTCCCTAAACTGACAGGCCTCTGTGGCCCAGCCCCTCCCCCTAGCTCCCCTCCAACAATCCAGTACCAGAAGAGAGAGAGGGGGGGTATTCACTTCCTTGGTGGGGAAATGCTATATATGATCCCTGCAGTGGGAAAAGCTGTAGCTTCTTGGTGAAGCAAGCAGGCTTGTGTGCCCAGCTTATTAAGCTCAGGGTCTAACTCCCTTTGCTCTCTTTTCTTATGAATAATTAGCTAACTACCTATGGCAACAAATGTGTATGTATGTGTGTGTTTTCTTGGTATACATATCAAAATATATATGTATATATATACACACACACATATACATACAAATATATGTATGCTCATTCTGTAAAGTTTTTATATATAAATATCAAAATTGCATTCCAATGTTAATTTACTTAAATCTACTCTCTGTTGAAGTAAGAGGATATACTTCTTTTCGTTTTGTAGACAGGCAATATGTAAAGCACAACATCAGTTTTTCCTACATTATTTGAAAAGGTGGAAAATGAGTAAGAGCAAATCCAGTCCCTTTCTTCTCTTCCTCTATCAGCTATTGCAGTACTCTGTTAACTCTGAAAATCTACTGGGCTTCTATTACCAAATTCAATTCCTTAATGCTACAAAAGCAATCCAAGGAAAACACTTGAGGAGAATTACTACAGTTTCTGGTGATTAAAAGCACTCAGTTTGTGCTGTCTGGTTCATTCCCGAAGTTTCTTCAGATGCTAAAGTATTTATCGTGACACCAGAGCCAGATTCTCTAATGTCTCCTTTCACAGCAGAGTTGACTAAAAGCTTTTGTTTTCCCACATGGAAGCTTCAAGGCAATAACTTTGCATAGTAAGGGAAGTTGCCACAATGTTATCTTCAGGAAAGTCAAACACGCACACTGATGAAGCTGTTGACAGAAATGTAAGTGAATTATGGCTTGGCAAAGCATGAAGCCATTAAAGGAAAAATGTCCTCCAAGTCATCCCTAAGGATCAGCAGATTTTATACTTGACAGCTTTTCTTTGCCTAATGGAGTTTCAATGGGAATTATAGTAGCACAGTTTGCATTAGATGACTCTTTATTTAATGTGTTGAAATATGGCTCCTAGTCAGAAGTTCTAGAGAGAAGTGGAGGATAAGGACCGTGGAGGCTTGCCTAGAAATTAGAATGATATCCCATTTAAAACTAAACAGTCACATTTGTTGTGAGCAATATCTTAGGGAGAAATGCTTCCCTAAATGAGTGATAGGTTGATGGTTCAGTGGGTTCCTCCCAGATCTAAGTTCTCTGAGTTTTTACAGTTTACAGTAGACTGTGGTACATATCTAACCAGAGATTTAGGCATTCCAAACCTAATACCAACTTGACTCAATTCACTGTCATAATTGGGACAAGCCATTTCTACTTTATATTCAAAACACTTATTGTAGAATCTAGACGATACCAATGACCTCAAGAGGATGAGAATTTCAAAAGACTAAACATAAAAATTAACAAAATAACATTTATTGTACACCTTGTTTTGGCCATATGCTATATTAAAGGTTTTATTTCACAATTAACCCTTTCAATAGTCAAAGGATGCAAGTGGAAATCTCTTTCTTGGCACTAGAAACAAATTATCTTTAAAAAAATTGTAAGATGACTATAAAAGCTGTTATTTTTGTATCCTACAGTGAATATGGTATTTACTTTATTCTAGTTTTATTAAGAAATGCGTAACTGAGTTGGTTTATTCCAACACCTTTCCTTCCAGCAAAGTAGTTCAGAAAATCTCTGTGGTCCTGGCTAACCTGACTCGATCAAACGAAGAAGAGAAAAATGCTGTGTAAGTAGTGCCATTGATTCCGCACATGTAAAACTTTGGGGTGTGATGGGTTTAATCGTACACAGTTTCACCTAAGAATGTGTTCATTCATTTACTTTGGAGTATAAACACCTCATTAAGAGTCAGTTGGTCGACGATTTTGCCGTTAGCTCCCCGTCCCTGAGCTCCGCGACACCTCGGCCCGCAGCATCACGCACAGCACGCAGTGGGTGTAGAGAGCATCATTGTCGTTCTACAGCTAAAAGCATGGACTGCTGGGGAGAAGATATCGAGCCGGTTAGGCTTAATTGACATGGAGAAAGCCCTTCTTTGACATATGAGAAATACACAAAATCAATATATCTAGAAAAGTAAAATCGAACATTTGGGAGAGTAGAGGAATTCAGTCTCTGCCTGGAAAGTACACAGAAATGTGAATGAGGGGACCTTGCTGTCAGAGGCTGGTGTCTGGAGCCTGGCGCCCTGGCTGAGCGCTCGCTGGGTCTCAGTTTTACCTCCCAATTGGGGGTGCTGAACTAGTCACGTTTAACTCTTCAGTTACCCCTTCTCTCTAATGTCAATCTTTTTCAAAGCTCAAAAAATGGACTAAATTGAATATTTGGTAGCTTGTACCATTCTGCTGTTTATTGATTTGACTCAGTTTTCAACTACAGCTGAACACGGTACAGTTGATCCTACTGCAGAGATTACTGGGGAGGGAAAAATACAACCAGGGTCAACTTAACTAATTAGCACAGCTAATACATAGGCATTCTTGGCCGTTTGTGACTTGCCTTATTCCTTCTTCTGTCATGCTTAGTATATGTACCAATTTCATGGCATTTATAAAATACATTGTATTGTCCTGTTTTATGCCCACAGAGTCTGTGATTCTCACTGCCTGTATAGCAGTTTTCAACTTTTCAATCTCCTGGCACACATAGACGAATTACTAAAATTCTGTGGCACACCAAAAAAATACATTCTATATATTTTTTGCTGATCTCTTGGCTATTGTCACTTTTTATTTGACAATCTAAGGGAAAAGAGATTAGTGCCCCTGACTAAATAGTTAGGTATTGCATATTTTAAAAATTCTTGCAGCACTTCCATTGAAAATCATTGGCCTAGATACATTCTTTAGTGCCTTGAATTATAATTTGGCTCTATTTCTTTATTCATAACTTTGTGGATAACAAATACTGAAATAAAGTTGGCAACTGCTTTATGAATAGTACGAAGATTAATGTTAAGTATGGCCTCATTTTTTGATGATGAATATGTTTAATTTACATGTTAGGTTCATTAAATCTAAGTATCCATGAAATAGTGAAAGCTGCATGTGATAAGATCAGTAAATATAACTTTAGTTGTTATTATGTGCCAGACACTGTTTTAAGTGTTTTATAGGTATAATTTTATTTTATTTATTCAGTTTAAATTTTTTTTTAAATTTAGATTACAGTTTGCATTCACTATTATTTTGTATTAGTTGCAGGCATACGGCCTAGTGCTCAGACAATCACATGCTTGAAAGTGTTCCTCCTGATTTCTCCAGGACCCACCTGGAACCCCATGCACTTATCGCAATATTATTGATTCTACTTCCTTTGCTGTACTTTACATCCCTGTGACTGTTTAGTGACTAACAAGCTGTACTTCTTAGTCTTTCCACCTTTTTCACCCAGTTCCCCAACCCCCCACCTCTGGATACCATTAGTCTGTTCTCTGTATCGATGAGTCTGTTTCTCTTTTGCTTATTTATATTGTTCTTTAGATTCCACATGTAAGTGAAATCATATTATATTCGTCTTTCTCTGACTGATATATTTCACTTAGCGTAATACCCTGTCCATGTTGTTGCAAATAGTAGATTCCATTCTTTTTTATGGCCAAGTAATATACCATTGTATATATGTACCACAGCTTTTTTATCCACTTGTCTGTTGATGAGCACTTTGGTTACTTCCATAGCTTGGCTATTGTAAATAATATTGCAATGAACATAAGGGTGCATATATTCTTTTGAATTTGGTGTTTTGGATTTCTTTGGATATTACAAGTATAATTTTTTTCCACAACAACCCTTTGAGGTCAGTGCCATCCTGAATCTCATTTCTCAGTGAGATTAAGTAATTTGCCAAAGTTGACAATGCTGGCAAATAACAGAACTGAAATTTAAACCAAAACAACCTGAAATCAGAGCCTACCATGAAAACCTGAAAATTAGAAATATCTGCCTCTAAAGTAACCAGTAAAAATGAAAAGAAACCATGTTTTTGATAGAAATTTTTCTAGTGCAGTGTTGGCAAACTACAGTCCATGAGCCAATTCCCAATTCTCCACCTTTTTTGAAATAAAGCTGTGTTGGAATGTGGCCACGATCATGGATTTGTACCTGCCCACAGTTGATTTTGCAGTGCAGTGCCAAGGCTGAGCACTTGGAATACAGACTGCGTGGCCCCCAAAGCCTGTAATGTAGTATCTGGCCCTTTACAAAAAAATGTTTCAGACCGCTGATTTAGAGGAATCCTACCCAGGCCTTTTCTGTTTGAATACTCAGCCTTCTTCTACCCTCTTATAATGGCACAATAGAAATATGTAACAAAATTTAATACACACACACATACATGGTCTGTCCAGAAGATATCCAGCCCTGTAATATGAAAACTACAGACGTTTATTGAAGAAGATACAAGATATAAGAAATGCTGTACATAGGACAATGACGCCTCAGTCTTCTTCAAACTGGGCACCTTGAAACTTCACACAGTTCTCCCAGTTGCCATCAGCGGCCATGTTGTATTTTCCTGAATACAACAGTCTGTAATTTCTCACCAACAGTCTGTAATTTCTTTCCTTTTAAAGGTGATTCTAGTTTGGGGAAAAGCCAGAAGCCTCAGGGCACCTAATCGGGGCTGTAGGGGAACTGACTCACCTGGGTGACTTGATGTTTTACAAAAAAACCATATAAGATGTGATACATGAGCAGGCACATTGCCATGATGAAGCTGCCAATCCCCAGTTGCCCATAGGTGCAGCCTTCTGAAGCATCCGAATAGCCTCCTTGGAGGAATGTTCAAGTTTAACACAAAATTTGATACAGATTCATTGCTCTACTCACTCAGTCATTTTGAACGTGATGACCACACAGTACACATGCTGACTCAATGGTGTCTACCACCCCCACTGACTAGCACAGTGAAGTCGTCATTGTTCACACATGCGCATTCTAGTCCACTCTTCTTGGCTGCTTTGTTACATCGATGTCATGCAAACCATTCTCGTCATATTAACAATGGCTTGACTTTTTCCAGAGAGACTATATCTATCTATCTAGCTATCTACCCAAACTCATTCTATCCAGGTTAGAATTCAAAACATGGAAATTTTTTTTCCTTCTTTAAAAAATCATCTAAGCCATTTTATTATCTCCCTTTCCCTCAATAATTTTAAAATGTTTGAATATTTGTTTTGTTAGCACCTACTGTTTTATACCTATTAGTAACATGATTGTCTCCATTGGACTCATTTTTAGTAAAATATCTTTCATATTTTATGTTTATTAAAATATGTCAATAAGTAAGTGACTTTCCTCTTATCCTCTTGTGCTGATCCTGAATCAGTTTGCTCTCATGCATTCCTTCCCCTTCCTCCTTTGCTCCTATCACAGGAGATCTGATCACATCAGGATGTATTTCACAGACCCCGCCTACATTGGCATCAAGGAAATTTCAGCCAATGGGTCTCCTGGGGGAGATGGGGAGGGAGGGAGAAGCAGGATGTCTCTCCCCCTCCATGCATCACCCCCATGGCTGGTGAAAACAGGGCTAGAGCACTGGGCTTCCAATAGCACCCTCTCCTCCCTCTGTAGGTGGTCCAGGCCTCCTTCCATGGCTGCCCGCTGGACTCTCTCACCACTCCATCAGGCGTTCCCATCCTTTCACCTGTGTGTAACTGTTCCCCTACATTGAATTCTTGCAGATACAAGGCCTCAGTGTGATTTCTTTTCTCTGGTTTGGCATTAATTTATGTAATTTCATTTCGTATGATCTTTAGAAATAGACGACACTCTGAACATTTTGGTTTTTGTCAAACATGACTTTTCCAGAAAAGGCCTGCAAGGATTACTCAAAACCATTACATCTGAGTATATTTCAAAAAATACTACTATTGGAGCAGTCCTGCAAGTTGAATTTCCAAGGAACACCAACAAGAAAAAAAGATGACTAATTATACTTACATTAAACCCTGTTCCAATACAAGTTGCCAAATTCCAGAAAAAAATATGAACCCAACCTCACTTTAGGGAGCATGCATGTCAATTTAACAGAAAATATTTCAAATTTT